>KN469151.1:15921-30454 GCA_000787095.1 Periophthalmodon schlosseri
AGATTGTCTCAAAAAGATTTGTGAGCGCAGCGGACCGGAAGACAGCAGGGGGCGGGGCTAGAGGGGACCGAGGTTGCTGTGGCAACGGTTAAACTGGTTGATATACAATAAAGGAGCAGTTAACCCGAATTCAGACAGTACATCACCTTTATGTGATATTATGATGTGCATTATTAACCTTTTAATAAGTTGTATACCAAGGGAAATTGCGTAGATAAAGCCAGTGTGGCAACTAAAGCGTTAACAAGTTTTTCAGAAAACGACATGTTAGCATTAGTTAGCGTCAGTTACAACCATCAACACTGATTTGACCTTTGACCTCTGAATGTACAGTGAATGAGGTGGTCTGAGAAAACATATTTGGGGGAGTGTAGCAACTCACTGGTGATATGCAAGCTCCTTCAGGCTCTTCAGTTTGTGGGTTTGTCTACTTTAAAGTTCAGGACCTGGTTGAGCCCTAGATTAGACCTGCAATAGTCCTGTTATAGACCTGGTTTAGATCTGGTGGCTCTTGGAAAGCCAAATCTTTTCTTTGGTGGTACTTGAAAAGTCTGAGAGCCACTAACTTATAACATTATTTAGATGTTATTATGTTATTGGCTCACCATAGTTATTACATTCTGGGCTTTTTACATTACATTTACATTATATTTAAACGTAGCTAAAATGATTATATTATTGGCCATTATTACGTTATCTACAGGGAGATCTTTTACGGCCAAAAACATTAAGTATTTTTGTTTGTGTATTGAATAGAAAATTGTGAAAGTTTCAAGTCTGTATTTTGTCCCCTTTCCGAATTAGAAAAAAAAAAAACAACAAAAAAATAAATTGTTGCAGTATTTGTGAGTTGTGTGAAACTCTCCAATAAAACTGAAAAGTGCTGTATCTACGTTTGAATTGGTGAGTTAGAACATTCCGAGCTGAAGTTACTGTGCGTTTCCTTTGTATCACTGAAGAATTTATAGTTACTACAAATTTAATATTAAGATTTTTCAAAAACAAAACAAGAGCTAAGCCATAAAACTTGTCACCAAATACAACAGGTAGTATGAAGGTGATTTTTAGTCTTAACTCGCAGTTATGGCTCTTTTCTTTGTGGCACAGAATACTCATCTGTATCAGGGATGGGAGTATCTTAGCACAAATGTGGGTATCGATACTGTTAGGCAAATATCACTACTAACATATAAAAATTGTAAAACTAAACAAGAATTTTAGATGCGTTAGGGCAATTTCTTTCTTTATTTTTTTGTGTTAAAACACCTCCAGCAGCATATTGGAGTGATCCATCTGTGTCAAGTGTCCTGTTTGTCCTTTCGAGCATATTTGGAACCTTTTTTTACACATATATTTATTGACATGCCTTCACCGATAAGGTTAGACCATATCAATCGGTATAGAAATCGAAAAAAGAATCGAAGCTAGTATCGTATCAAAACCAAAAACTGTGATATCACCCATCCCTCATCTGTAGGCTAAATATAATGGCTATATAAACTATTCTGCAGATAAATATTGATGCAGCGCCACATATTAGGCATTTTTCTGTCTGTAAATTGGAATAAATGGCTGTAATATAAAGAGTCCAAGCTTTACAAGGAGGTATAACATGCCCATGTGGACTATCGGTCGTATCGGCTAGATTTTGGCCAAGAGCCGATATGTCTACAAGTGCCCATGTATTTAGTTCAAAGGACACACATTATGCATGATTTGTCTTGGTATGGACCTGAACAGTCCTGTCCACTTTGAAGTCTGTTTCGTTCTGGAAGTACCCAGAAAACCCAAAGCTCATGACCACAGTCACATATGTGTCTGTTTATATAGTGTATGTAAACTTCTGGTTTCAACTGTATGTGCTGCAAGGTTGTTTTAAGTCCAAAAGGCAAGATTCTGCAAAATGTTTTAATCACTTAGCAGTTTATAAAGAGATTCATCTACTGGCAGCATGCAAATGTAATGAACACAATTTGACGGCGGAAATGCTTTGAACGAGTCTGGCGATGATTTATGGACTTTAAAAATGTGCAGGATCTCTACATATGGCGTAACATACCTGCGAAAATTCAAACCGTGTATTCTCTGAGGCTCAGAGACAAAGGACTTTTTACAGAGGAATAATGAAACCAGCGTGATAGAAGGCAAATACAACTTCAGGTATGTTTGTTAATGAGGGAACAGGGTTATAACATGGTTAACAGGTCAAAAGTCAATTTTGCATTATATGTAATCCTTTAAGTTGTTTGAGCTTTGGTATTGCCCAAGTGTGTCTCTGAGAACAGTACATCACACTTGCCCTAAAGACAACACTGGCAGCTCTAAGCCCTCATTACCTGATCAAATATGCACAACCAGTGAAATTGCACAATCCCAGACACTTGATTCTCTGTCATGATGCATTTTCAAGTGTGACAAAAATGTATAAAGTAGGTGGAGATTGGAGAACTATAGTCTTCTATATGCCAACAACCACATGAGACTGTTCCAGACAGTTGTTGCAGTGACATGGTGCAGTATCACAATGACAGAAAGGACTCAGTAGGCGGAGCTAATGGTTCAGACTAAACATGTTCCTGACTCAACATGTGCCTGACTCATTTAAAATCAGGTACAAACCCAGTCATGGCAAGACTGAAATATGCAAATATATGGAGCTCGACAGTGACTGCCCACACCGTGTTTCCGGAACTAAATTTCCCATTCATTTTTCTTATAGACTTTAAAAAAAAAAGAAAAAAAAAAGCTTGCCAGGATAACCAGCTACGTGGTAACGAATGACCACAAGGCCTATAATTTTATTTAAAATGCCTTTGAACTCTTAATATTTGAATTTTTCGACAAGTCTATGGGAAAAATAAATGGAAAACTTACTTCCAGAACCTGAGCAGGCTGCCACGGTTGAGCTCCATAATAATAGTTGTTTGCTTGCAGCTTCTTTTGTCAGTTATCTTACTATTAGTGACGTGAATGGTTCTTTAACGTGAACGATTGAAACCGGATCTCATTTTTTAAAAGAACCAAATGTTTATCTGTCTAATTTTTATGCATTTTTATCCTGATTAACGCTGAACCAGCACAAGAATCAGAACAGAAGCAGAGCAGGCAACACGAGAGAGAGCTTTGTGTACAAAAACACATTTGACATCATAATAGCTGTTATATTTTAGATTATTATTATTATTATTGTTATGGTAGTGCAACATTTTATTTAGATTTTCATAATTTCAAAGGGTAAACTCACTCCCACTCTCAGTTTGAACCATTTCATATAGATCAGAGCTAATCTAATTACTACTATGTTTCATTGTTTGTTTTCTGTTCATGTGGAAAATGGATTACTCTCAGAACTCTCATTCAGCTGTTCCTGTCATTGCTGACCTGTTACTGTGCAGTCTTCAGATTATTCCCAGCTCCTGTGCTTCGACATTAACCTCGCCAGCAAGATGGAATTCTCATGATTTTTGTAATTTCACAAACTCTTGAGAATGCGTCTTGATCAGCTAGAGCTTAAGCGTTTGCATGTGATAGGGAGACTGACCAATCACAGGGCAGCATTGTGGTTTGGACGGAAGCCAGCGCCAAACAAACCAAAAGAAACATGGCGACGCCGACAGACGTGCTTAAGCTTATTTTAGGATCTCGACTATGATTGTCTTTGGGCCATGTGCTTCCTCCGTGGGTCAGTTGTGAGCAGCAGAATGAACAGGCAGAACTTTGTGCTGTTGTCAAAGTTGGAAAAATGACAAATGAAAAGATACTTCATATGTTATGTTGTTGTTATGCCATTTTATTTTGAGTCTAAAAATTGGTGTAATTCTTGGATTAATGTTGCTACAAATATGTGTGGCGTATCTGGCTGCGCACGCTGTGGAGGAGAATGGAGCTAATGTAGTTAAATGTGCTTCTCACAGTGTCAGCGGGGCCCCTCATTAAGAGACACTGTTATTGTGAGTGTGTGTGTGCTTTGAATGTGTGTGCGGTGCGTGACAGGAAGGCGCATTACCGGAGACAGAGATGACATTAGCCAAGGCATTAGCCATAATCTATCAATATTTCTATAACTTTCACCCTCTTTGTGCAGCTCGTTCTGACTCATAATGGTGTAATAAGAGAGATCAGTGATGGATAGAATGCTTCTCAGTTTAACTTCAAAAATAGTGTGTAGCAATGGTCCAGCTGACAGAGTTTACTGTATTGTTGATACCGGCACTAAACTTTCTGTATCTAAAATAGTATCAGAAGTGTGCACAGACTGGCTAATCGATGTTGTGCTTGTAACTGTATGTAGCGCCCTTCTGTTTTTCCTTATTTTCATTATTTATGGTCTCTGGCCTGTGATGGCAGTTTGGCTGTATTGTATTTGAGCAGATTTTTTGAAGGTTTTACAAAAAAAGTCTCCTGTTGCCTCTATCACTTAAAATAAACTAGTTCTGTTTAAGTACACATTTTTTTTGGCACTAAAAATCTGGTACAGTGCCTTTGAAAGGAAGCGTATGTAACATTTTGATTTTAAATTCCCTAAACATTACCTAACTGTGTCCCCACATACGACGTAAATATGTTCAAATCAAATATAGCTTGGCCAAGTTGTATCATTTGGGTTTCCAGTTTCAATGAGAAAAATCCAGTTGGTTTAAACCATAGATAGATATGTACTGTACGTATAAATGGACATAGCTAATGCTCTAGACGGCCCGTTCCAAACAGGAAGTGAGCATGGGCATGATTCAGCTCCAATTCACTTTCTATTGAAAAAACATTGCTCCTCTCTCTGTAACTGCTGCTGTCATTAATCGTATTAACCTGCTCTACATGATCCTGGTGTTTATTTCGCTATTTCATCTGTAAATCAAGATATGAACATTAATAACAGACAAATCAGGTGGCTTCTTTCCCTGAGGTTGCTCCCGGTAGCTTTAGCAACAGGTTTGATTGACAGCGTTAGTAAGCGCCCGCCACCCCTGCCAAACAAGCGGTGTGGGTGGGACACTGAACACCCTCGCTCCTGAATGTCTCTTTGGTTGCTATGATATTCACGCTCAGATTTCCAAATATGGATCTTGGCTTCAAATTAGCTGCTATAACTGCTCTGGCCTCGATGAGCTTCATTTGACTGGAGCTGAACGCTATGGGTGACGTCACACTCAGTCCACTTCTTTAGACAGTCTATGGTTTAAACCTAAACAGACTCACTGATCTGAATGCTCACTCCCTAAACCCCAGCACCTGCAGCCAATCATGAATCAGTGCTAGTACAGCCTCTGCAGCTCAGTGAGCGAATTCTGGAGGTTCTGAGCTTTCACATGAGGCCTGTCCATATACTGAGAATGAGACAAACTTGAATGTGTCCTCTGCAGGTTAAGGCACTGAACACACAGGTTCAGTTGTGATTGTAGTAGGCAACTTTTAAAAACAAGTGTACAGGCTACATGTAGTATCTTTAGGAGAGCTATTAAAAAAAACAAAACAAAACAAAAAAAAAGAAAAAAAACCCAAACAAACAGAACCTACTAAAAACCTGCTCAAATACAGGCCAACTGCAATCACAGCCCATAGTCCATAAATAATGTAAATATTGAAACAGAAGAGTGCCACATCACATTACAAACACAACAGTGATTAGCTAGTCTCTGCACACGTCTCACACAATTTTAAATCTCTCCAGTAGTGACACAGAAAGTTTAGTGCTGGCATCAACAACACACAGACACCCACCCACAGAAGGGAGCAGCGCTTCCCCTCGCCCGTGCCCAGGACTGTGGCGATTAATGGGGCGATAAATGAGATTGTTAGCGATGTGTGCGACCGCAGCGGAGGTGTACAGGTGATGGAGGGAGACACGAGCTGCAGGTGCACAGCCGTGAAGATGTCGGGATGCAAATAAGAAACTTTTAAATTATTCATATCCAGGTTAAAGTTCAGAAAAGAAACTGTATTTACCTGTCGCTTTACAACAGTTGTGTTTAGCAGTCTGTCAGTAAGGTACGGATATTATGCACAGTTGAACAGCCAATTTATGAAATGACCTAAAATGAAAACGCATAGAACAAATAATATATAGATTGTGTTCGTGGCTAGTTTTAGTTTAAAGTGGAGTTGGAGGACAAGTCAGCTTTCTATGGTGGAATTAGCTGATTAAAGCTGTCTGATTTTCATTTTAAACTTTTTGCAGTTATTCCTCACTTACCTTATGCATTCTGAGCATCCTAAATAATAACCGCGATCAGTTTACAAGAACTTTTCACAACTCTCAGTGGCAACAGCTAGCATGCTAACACGCACTTTCTGATTATCAAACAAATAGCGCTTTATAAGAGACATATTTTGACCTCAAGAGCTGCTTATACAATATATCTGTGTTGAGGTAAGACACATTTTGCTCAAATACATGAGAAAAAAATCACATACAGGGCCTTTAACTGTCAGTTTGCAGATTTGTTGACCTGGTTCATGGTTAATATTTTAATTACTGGGCCTATCCACATGAAACTAAAACTGGCACAATGTCTTCTCAACAACAATTAACTATGGTGAAATTATTCAGAATTAATCAGAAAGTGGTTCCATTATTCAAGCCCACAAACGTGATTGTTGTCATTTGAAAGGACTTATGTGACATGATTAACATGGCTCGTTGATGGACCAAATTACTTTTGTAATATGACAAAGGCATTATTTGCGGTATTTCAGTTTGGATATTTCTTTCAACCACTTTGAATAGACTAGGCCACATAATTATGCCCCTATCAAGCGTCAAAACTATTTTCAGCAAGATTCGCTATTGGATGCAGATGTTACCGTGGTTACTGTGGGGGAACTTTCCTCTGTACTCAAGATGGGGATTCTGTTTTATCTCAGCACAAAATTAAAGGAATCCAATGACACTGAAGATGCGGAAGACTCTGAAGTTGCTGAGCCCAACACAAAAACTTGTCCAGCTCATCCAGTACCTCTGAAGTCATCATTGGGACTTATGTAAGCAAACATCTGGCAGCTAGATGACACTGTACCTATTTTGTTGCCTGGAGAGTCCAGACTGATATCTCTTTATTTTGTATACAGAGGAATATCAGTCTGGTCCCCTCCAGCCAAACACGGCCATCCAATCAGATTTGTTTATTTCAGTGACACATGTGAAATGACTGGTCACCTATCATTTTGAAGAAAATCAAACTTCTCTCACCTGAGATGAACAGAGTTTAGTGCTTTACTCATTGATTCTGTATGTTTGATTCCTTTCTTTTTTCCTCAGTAGCAGCCATATTTGTTTTGATATGGATGGACCGTACATATCCCTGATTGGCTAATCCACCTGTTAATCACGGCGATCTGAACTCAGGGAGATTCACCGGTGACCAGACTCACATCTTCATTAAGTATTGAAGAAATGTGTGTTCTGGATCTAAGGCAAGTATTTTGGCAATACAGAACACTGTGATTGTAATCAATGAGTACTCTTAATGCCCTACACATACTAATGAGCAAGGCAATGCTCACCGAGTGAAACTTCTACCCCAACAACTGTCAACTCTAATCTCACTGGTTATGAAATGACCAATGTCCATGTAAAAGTTCAGAGAGCAAAGCTTCTGGATGAATTAACCCCATGTTTTACTGACCCCAAACTACTAACTTTCCCTCTCACATTCAGTTACATCAATGAAAAAAAAGATCAGATGCCGCTAGAGTCTCTTGGGATGTTTGCTCAGCATTCTGGACAGTTTTATGATTATGCTGCTGAAGGACAGGACATAAAGGCCCCATTCTTCAGCCCCAAGAGGAAAGAGGAGGAAAGGAGATGCATTGGTCACATCCTGATGAAAGGGTTTCAGGACTATGGGTATTTCTCTTGTAGACTGGCACAAGCTTCAACTGTTTGTCACACATCACTGACTGTTTGAGTTATTTCTTCTATACATCAGACCGGGATCTTGTGGATAAAGCTCTGGATGAAGGGATGGAAGCATGGATTTTGTTGACTGCATGGGGCTCCAATCAATCCCAACAAAAGGTAACTTGAAATCTACACATTTTAGTGTTGCTCACAAACTAACCATCCATCCTTTTTCTTCTGCTTTATCCAGGGCTAGTTCAAGGTTCAAGATTCAAGGTTCAGACAAGCATTTAATAGTGTGGAGAGCATTCAACAAATCTAAGGAAACTGACCCCATAAAGGTTCTCAAGTTGTAGGACACTTCCCCCTCTACTCAAGCAGACCATTGGAGTTTGCATTGGAACTACCCTGGACACACGTGTCCTTCCCACTCGTATAGTTTTTTGTGCGAGCATCAGTTCCAGTAGAATATCACTATGGAGCTATTATGTCTTTCGCACTTCGGCACTGATAGCATAGACTTTTTATGATGTTAAGAACCAAAATATCCTCTCTTGGTGTTGGAGTTCTGAATAGTAATAATTGCTAATGCCATCTTTAATGACTTTGGTAATTGCTCCACGCTCAGTAAATTTTGCAGGCTTGAATTTGCACTGCCTTTTGAGATGCTTTACTTTGCCTGTTCTTGTGACCTTTAAGGCTGTACGTTTCAATGAGGAAGACTCTTTATCTGTCCCACTAAAGTGATACTTTTCTTGACAGCTGCCAAATGTACAAGCTGCTGTTGCAGAAAAGTAAACACTTTTAGCTTTGGATTTCTGACTTTTAACTTAAACTGTTTTACTGAAGATGTTGGTGTGTAGATTTCCACGGACAGCACGGATTGTTTTTTGTTTTTTTTTTCTAATTCACTGTAAAATATATCTGTCCATAGGGCTCTAAATGTGTTTTTCCAAGTTTTGGTTTTATATAGTATTCATATTTTTGCCTATAGATACTTTGACGTGGCCCTGCATTATAGATTCTTCTGTCTCTCTTTTACGATGATTATTTATGTTTGTATTGTGATTTGAATGTCTTTCTTATTCTGTAAAGCCCTTGGAATTCCTTTGTGTGCGAATTGTGCTATGCAAATACACTTGCCTTGCCTTTATTTTGTGGAACTTAGCTGAGGGAACAGAGATGACTGTGGCTCTTCTGACACATAGACTGAATAAACACATGAGACCGTACAACATGAAAACTAACCGCGAGCCAAAACCCACACAGCGGACTCTGCCTTCAAAGCCACATTGGTGCAATGAGGCATGAAGCCACAGTATCCTCCTCGAGAAGCCATCCACTGCGCCATTAATACAAATCAGTTTATCATAGACACTACATGCCCCGGGTAGTTTGGACCAGGGTTGCAATACAGCTGTTGTCTCAGGAGATTTCGTGATCTATACTACACCGTGGAGATCCAGAATTCTTAGTAAATGTTGCCTGGGATCCAGAATACACACTTCTTCAATACTTAAATGTGAGTGATTGACAGATGAATTAGCCAATCGGGGACACGCATGGTCAATCGGTATTGGAAAAAATTACAGAAAAAAATATCACAGAGGGCTCAAAAACATTGGGGATTTCTGCAGAATCAATGAGCGAACTGCTAAACTAATCTGAGGTAAGATAAATTTGATTTTATTTGTAAATCATAGGTGACCAATGAGCTCCTTCGTTTCACATGTGTCACTGAAAAAAAACAAATCTGATTGGACGATCACGTTCGACCGGACTTGAGACGCAACAGGGACCCAGACTGATTCAATCTGTATAAAAAATACAGAGATATTATTCTGGATTTGTCAGGCAATAGTAAATGTCTTACAGTAAAAAATACAAAAACAGTAAAAAATACAAAAACATATATTATTTATTATTATTTTTATTTTATTATTAATTGTAAACTTAGCAGTAACAAAGTGGGCCTTTGCCATTGAATTGAACTGAATTGAATCCCTGGTTTGTTTTATTTAGTCTTTGTGCAGTGACTTTCACTTTTAAGTTAAATACCACACATACACAAGTTACTTTAAATATATTTTATTTGGTTAAACCCACTTATTTCAGTTATACAATTCAGTTAAATACATCCACTTTCATGCTTACCTGTGACGATGTGGACCACGTGGAGGGGAGAACTGGTTTAAGTTTCTTTTTGTTTCAATGTCTTTGTGTTTGGTTTCAGTATTTCAGTGTTCATAGTTTTAGTTTAAACACTTGTTAAAGAGACTTAGGCCCTTATAATTCAGCAGTTAGATTGACATACTGCTAAAGTTAAAACCTAATCGACATTTGTGGAATGATTCATACTTACCTGGGGGAGGTCCTTCCTGCTGGGAGAGTCCATCGGGGGCTTCTGCGTAGTTGTGTGCACTTGGTTGTTATGTAGATTTAATTTAAGTTCCTTATTTTCTGTGTAGTTATGTGAACAGTTTGTTGTTTTCTTAAGTTATTTTGCAATTCAACCGGAATCATTTTTGAATAAATTCAGTCTGGTAAAAGGCACTCTTTATTTAAGTCTGCCTTCTGCTTTGACCACATCAGGACAGCCTCCTTACATTAGCACTCATTAAAAATAAATAAATAAATAAATAAAAATTACCAGTAGTGACCCAGCAGCTTATCCGCCTTTTTGCGCGTCTTGCCAATAGTAAATTGTTGACGTTCGATCCTGAGCTCTATAGTTGTGAAAGGTTCTTTATCTAACATAATAAAACTGCTAGAATCATCATGAGCCTCCATGTATAATGCACTCAATATTTAAAATGACTGGAATGATGTTTTATCGGCACGACCACGCCTTTGGCATATTACAACCTTTCCAATCTGTGCCCGGGAGAATCCAGCTGTCACTCAAGCTGTGTTAAACTGCATCGCGCTACAAAAAACACCAGGATGGAAACGAAATCAATTGGACGTGGTTCAAATGGTAATGAATTAATCAATATGCATTAAGTTGAGTGTTGGAGAATACATTTTTAATCAAACTAATGGCGATTGTGCTGGAATGCTGGAAGCGGGGATGCATTTGAATGTTACACTTGTTCTTTGATTTAGCTGCGGTTTGGGACTCTTGAACTGAACAAATGGACTTATCAGTGACCTTTTCCGAAAATGTCCCCTGCTCTTCGTAGATATCGTCTGTTTGAACAGGCGGCTTCTCTATAAATAAAGCTATATGTCTTAGCTGGCGGCCTCTCATACCTCTCTCTATCCACTCATACGGATCCGAGCCAATAAAAGCTGATCTTCATAAGTCTGGAGGGGGGAGGCCGGATAACTTTGGGGAAATTGCTGCATGGAAAAGGCAATATATGGCTTAAACAGATAAGAGAGAAGAGGGACAGGTCTGGAATATTAGCTGCTCAAGGCTGTGATGTACACCCAGGATACGAGGAGGAAGAGGAGGAAGAGGCGACGGCCCTTCATCTCCAGACAGAGAGTGCACATATCCCATAAAAGTATCCATAACTAAAGGTCAGTTATTTAAAGGTTGTATGTTGCAACTACTCAGGGGATGTGTTTGACAAAGAAAATGTATTATTGCACTGAGCTCATTAAAGTTAGCATCAGATGTTAGCACTATGATTTTTAATAATTAATTGAAATTTATTGTAATATTTCATTTCTGTGATTATTGATGGGTGTAACTTTGGGACCCACCTCAGCATGACTAGCCTTGAACCGAATAAAAATATTTTACCTGAATAAATAAACATATATTACAAAATGACCCTTTAGCTGCATATAAAAAAAACAAAATATTATTTCCTCAATTATTTATGTTTGCGATGATTGGATAGCCTGGGATCCAGATTGGTTCCCAAGCCCTGGGGCCTAAACATGGCCACCCATTGCAGTCAAGGGGCCGTGCTCAATGGCGCATGTCGCTAGTTTAGCCTTTAGCGGCTAGGTACATCCGGTCCTACCCTGCCCATCGACCATGCGCAATTGAGCTAGGCCCCATGAGACTCTGCGCGATGAGAGTGAGCGGCCGCGAAGGAAGAAAGGGAATAATAAATAAATAAATAAACAATAAATAGTAAATGATAGTGTTTATGCTTCCAGGAGCTTCTGAACCATGTTCCAAACCTGCGTCTCATTCACGACAGTTGGGCTCATTCGCATCGCTCACATGCTCGTTCATGTCTTACCACGTGACCGCTCTAAACAATCAGCGCTTGAGCTTAGCTAAAGCGGACATAGAGCATAGAAGTTTATGGTCTGAAAATAGGTAAAAATTGCCACAAAATTCGACCTTTCTGAAAGCTGTAGGTGCCTGTCAGCTGAACACGAGCAGTTTGTGATTATATTGTGCTCTATGAGAAAAATCCTTTCTGGGCAGAAGGGATTTTTTTTGCTGTAGTACTGATGAGTGGCCACTAATCCAGTTCGAGACAGCTCTAAGATAGCAATACCCTATCCAGTTATTTTAATAGATCCATGCTGGTTCCAGACAGCTCTCTGTATATTCTATAGGCCTTTCCCAAATGGCTCCCTTCTCTCTTTCCTATGCCCTAACACTCGGTTTTGAGCGTTCCCGTGAAGGGGACTGTCATCCGAAATGATCAAGTGCCGAGGAAGAAGAGTTGATAAGGCCTTCACCGCAAGGGAGGTGTGGATGGCCCCTGAACAGGTGTGCGTAACACCGGAGAGCAGCCCACGTGCAACACGCACCAAACGAGTTTAGTTCCACGTTTATTTAGAATCGTACAAGTCGTAACTTAGACATTTAGTGAGGTTATCCAAGCATTTATAAACAAGGGAAAATGCCACTGATATCTAATGTGCATTTATTTGGGTCTGAAAAATATATTTGCAGCAAGATAAATATGGTTGATATTTTTTACTCACTGGCAAGATGTGAGATGAGGCTGATCTGGATCTGCACCATCTAAACACACTTAACATGTCTTAAGATATGAAATGAAAAGGAATGATTAAATATAAAACTTCACATTGGTAACGGTTTTGGACTGTGCTTTCACATTAATGGGACGTGCCACATTTCTTCAAGCATGTATCTGGTGAAGATTTGGACCACATGCTGAGAGAAAGAACTGCATAACTACACTGGTGTAAAAGGGAATATTTGTGAATATTCATGGGGTAATATTTTATTTTAACACCACCAATATATTATATACACAGCAAAAATACTAAAATAACCCTGAAGGTGGTGTTTATACTCCGCTCGCCATTAAACTCAAGAAGAAGTTTGAGCGAGAGTAGTGCGTCTAAAGCAGAGTGTTGTACACGGGGATGATGGGACCTCCAGGGGGAACTTCACAGCAGGTGTAGGTGAGGGGCTAGGGAGAGGGAGGAGGGACTGGTTTGAGAAAGGGCCTTGGTAGATCACTCAGTTTGGTCACCACTTCCTCGTTGCAGAGGTTGGAGACCTATGGCATTGTTAAATGATGTTGTGGGAACATAGAGCAATGGAAACATAGTTACACTGCCTTTGAAACGCTGCATGAAACATCTACCATCCGACTCTTATTTCTGACAGCTTCTGATCGCCTGCCATGTTCCCCCGGCCTCAGCCCATTTCTCTCCATTTGTCTTCTCCTCTCTTCTCTGCGTCGGATAATATATGGCATGACATCCAATCAGCAAATCCCCCCTAGATTGTTAAGTAATGATGTCACATCCATGTCCAACTGGCAATTTCTAGCTTTGTTTTTGTTACTTATTCATCAATCATAACTGTATAAAGAAGTGTACTAAGGGAGTGTGACGTCACCCATAGCTCCAGTCCAATGAAGCTCTTTGAGTCTAGCAGATATAGGGGCGAATTTGGAGCCAATTTCCACATTTGGAACTCCCACTGTGAGTATCATAGCAAGCGAATTCGGAGTGAGGCTGTTGAAGGTAATGTCCCTTCTTGCCTGCACCACTTGTTTGTCAGGGAGTGGGTGCTTAGCACCGCTGTCAAGCAAACCTGTTGCTACCGCTAGTAGGAGCAACCTCGGGGAAAGAAGGCACCTGATTTGGCTGTTATTAAAAGTCCCATATCACGCTGTTTTCTGGTCTCTGTTATAATGTTCCTCATCCATATCACGTGTTTTCTGGTCTCTGTTATAATGTTCCTCATCACAAACATACTTGTATTTTGTTTCATTCACATGTTTAAAACACAAATCCTGTATATTTAGGCTGAGTTCTTCTCTCAAACGGTTTCACTTTGATGTCATGTGATGTCATGTGGTAATACAGGAAGTGCTCCACTGTGTTTTTAAACTCCATACACCTTCAATTCAATCATTTGGACAGTTTCAGTCCTGGAATTGCCAATCTTTGTTGAATAAAATGTAAAAGGTAGATGCTAACTTGAAAACTACCACTTACATGATGTCACAAGGTGGAACAGAGCATTTTGAGCTTTGGAGATGTAGACAGACTAATAATATTGGGTTACTCAAACATGTCTGAATGAAACGAAAGGCAACTCTAGCCGAGAGACATAGTCTCTCCAGTGTGTCCTGGGTCTTCCCCGGGGCCTCCTCCCAGTGGGACATGGCCGGAACACCTCCCTAGGGAGGTGTCCAGGAGGCATCCTGAAAAGATGTCCAAGCCACCTCTGCTGGCTCCTCTCGACGTGTAGGAGCAGTAGCTCTACTATGAGCTCCTCCCGTGTAACTGAGCTCC
>KN469152.1:1796-22604 GCA_000787095.1 Periophthalmodon schlosseri
ATTGAGCGCTAATAGGAAAAAGGTGTTAAAGATACGTTGGGTTTGAAAATGAGAATGAGGGACAATACGATGCAGGTGTAGCCTCATTACTGTGAAATAGAGCGGTCAGTGAATAATCAGCACTAGACCACACAGGAGATGAAAGAGTGGACGATGAGGACAGACCAATGCGAGTGGGGTGACTGTAAACAAGACTATGATGTATGATGAGTTACCGCAGAGTAAAGAGGGAGCAGTGTTTCCATGTTAGAGACAACTGGACACATGCCGTCACTCATTCCCACCATGCTTTAGCAGTCATTGTGCATGCAGACCGCTCCAGCTATGAAAACACCGTCCCCAATGCTAATTGCCTCCCAGACAAGACGCTGCAGAATAATTGACCTCCAACTTACACAAAGGTCGTCTTTTCAAATTGAAACATTTAGGATTTGTAGCTTGTCCGGTTTTTACTCCAGAGGGGAGAAAAATCTAGAGAGAAGTAGATGATTCTGTTAAATTTCAGGATTCTAAATATAAATGTGCTTTCAAAATAGCTGATTGTTGTCCTGTAGGACAAGGTCAAAAAGTTAAAAAGCCATTTTTAGCTAACAGTATTTGTGCAGTTTATCTAGAAATAACCTTGACTGATCAGTGATTACGGTCAGAATGAACAAATTCAATGAATGAATTTGTACTGTACAATTAGAGATTTAGCTGAAATGAATTGACAAAGCCCTGTGTCTCCTCTGTGGATTTCCCCAGTCCTTTGTTTTCAAAGCATATGTATGTGTGTAAATGCAAATGTGTGTGAATGAAGGAGGCCCAGAGAAGGGGGTGCGGCAGCTGTCCGCCTGGATGACCTCAACGGCAGCTGTTGCCCCCCCACCCCTCTGCCCTCCTGATGCCAGCACGCCTTTGAAGTAAGCTCAGCACCAATGCAGTTTTGGATCACATACCGATAATGATTACTGAAGAGTCAAACAACTGTCCTTTTCATTTCCAATTGGCCTATTTGTCCCACCAAATGAATACAAAAATATTACTGTGACTGCATCTTGGATGTGAACCAGAATACAAGTGAAAAGCAGCTGTGAAGTCTTTCCACGCTGTAAACCTGATACAGTGAATGAATAATGATGATGGGTCATTATCTGTATGTTCTGAAGTACAAGTATCCTTTAATTAATGTGTGAAAAATGCATGCAGCAAATATGCAACACATGCCACTCAGCCATTCATTAATAATACTGCAGGTACACGTTTCGTTCGGTGGCTGGCAGTGCAGATCAGAAGCCTTTTACTCGCTCTTCTCTTTGAAGAGCCGACGGCGGGCAGGGAGAGATGCTTTAGTCAGATTCTCTGGAACGCTGCACAGCCTTAATCTGTCTTTTGGCATCCAGTCGACCGACTGAAATCTGACACACACAGAGGCAAGGTGGCATGTGCACAAACACATGGAAAACCGCACACACTCCGCTATGGAGGCCTTTGGGAGCAGACACTGACACACGCACGCCTCTCCAGGTATTTTGTTTACATGGGTAAGAGCGGAGGAAAGCAGTTACATATGAGAGCCAGGATGGAAAAAATACACCTGTATTTGAACAACATAGTAGTGAGGGGTCACACACTAAAGTGGTCCAACTAACGCATGATGAATGCGTCCAATTAGAAAAGACAAGCATGACGCTTATTCATATTTAAAATGAACTAAACAAAACCAGTTGTGGTCTAAACACCTGCATTGTAGAAGTTGACGTAACTTTATGTGAAAGGACCTTTCATTGCGTTCAGTAAATCACCTCTCAGTACTGTGTTGATCATGTTTTCTTTGACCTTAGGTCAACATATTTCATTTGAACGTACCTATAACAATGAGTGTGTAGTTTATGTTGACGCTGCCAAAGCCGTTGGTGGCTTTGCAGATGTAGGTTCCAGCGTCTTCAGTCTCCACCTCTTTGATGCGCAGGCCCTGCTGCAGCACTCTGAAGCGTGTCCAGCCACTGTGGATGTTACGGCCATCTTTGGTCCACATGATGAGGGGAGGGGGATCTCCCTCCACAGGACAGGGCAGCTTCATGGTGCGACCCAGACGAATGCTCTGTCGATGGGCAACTCGCTCGGACACTCTGGGGGGACCTGAAACACAAGAACCAAACATAATGAGTTTGTCATTTCTATATAAAATGTATTATCAGTTTCTTTATTCAGACTATAAGACCAAATTTGATTTTATGATCTACTTAAGTATAGAACTGTAAATGGCTGGCATACATAAACTATGGGCATTCAGCATGGAACATTCTTCAGGGTTTGCAATCACATACATTCAACAGATTTACAGTATAATTTGAGAAAAAAGCCTCCGACAAGTTTTGCAAGGGAAAAAATGTGTACTAAGTTCTAATAATGATACATAACTCATGTGCAGCATCGTCTCCACAGAGTGCTAAAGCATGTTAGAGTTGTAGGATCAAATTCCTATTGGCCTCTCAAGTCAATTCACCCAGGATACAAAGGTTAATTGTGTAGTTCCAGACCACTGACTTCTGCACAAAGTCATCTTGTGGCCACGTCTTCACTTTGACAAACTTTATATTGTTCCCACTGGCTTATTATCAGCCGAGATGTCATGTCGAGTCAGAAAATCAGGTGTGACCCGGATCGCTCGGTAGCCGCTGTACTGTGAAACCTCACACTAGAAAAACAGGAGAAGGGAAAGCTGACTGATTGACTGGGAAAGGTGGGAGGAAATTGGACCGTGATGGTGAGAAGTAGGGGGGTATCAGGCGAGGTTCACACTGAGATAAGAAATAGTATCGAAGAAGCCAAAGACCAAAGAATGTGCATCAAACAGTAATGGAAATTTGGAGAGAACTGAACCAAGAGGGTACTAAGCCAAATGAAACTATGGCAAATGATGGAAAAAATCACTAAAGGTGTTTGGCTATTAAACTATGGAGCTAATCAACATTATAATTAAGTCTTACGAGTGGTGCAATATGTCCCGAGAGAAAACTAAAGGCATGGAAATTGTGGATAAACAAGCTTGTACCAGGTCATGTCCTCAAAAAGTGGAGCTGAGGATGCATGGGATTGCTATGTCTTTGCAAAATTCAACAGGAGATTGATAAATAAATAGGCAAGTTATAACTACTGAGGTTACGCTGAAATGATCCCTGTGTTGTTCAGCGGTTATCCTTTTTAACATATAGCACAACCCTCTCCAAAGAAGATTGCGGCATAGTAATTTCAGCTCCCTAGACAGATATATAAATGAGGTTAAGTGTACGGTAAATACATCCTGCAGAATATTAAAAGTTACGGTAGCCTTGTACTATTTGCAGTCTTGGCAGCCCTTGTTTTAACAGGGGAGCGGGAGGTGGACACAATGATGGATGGAAGAAGGTGAAATGTGTGAAAAAGACATTAGTCACGCAGAGGTATTCACTGGGCCTCTCTCTCTTTCTGTCTTCTACCCCTCTTCTCTCTCTCTCTCCTTTCTTTTTTCTCTCTCCTCTCCAGTCCTCCCTGTTCAAAGTCCCAGGGAGTGCGTTCACTTGGTAGTATGGCTTTCTCATCAGACACAGACAGCTCACTTTTGCTATGTCTTTACTACTATGTCTCACTCTTTATGACCCATATTCAGTCCACTTTTAAAGATACATCCTTCTTCCACTAAAAACCCTAGACCACTTTTTTTTTAACCTGTCTTGGTTTTATCATCAGCTTTGACTTTTGCATTTAGCTACAAAGGGCTTTTCAAAGATGTGCCCCCTGAATTTGAAACCACATACTTCTAGTAGGAGATAAATGCTCTATCACTATCAAAGGTGCACAATGTTTTTTTTGGAGATGTTTTTTGCTTTTCCGGCAAACTTCCATGGTATGGCATAAACCCAGTTACAGGTGTTTTTATTTCTCAAAAAATGTAGAAAAACATGCTCCGATTCACTCTCCGATTTGACCAGTAATTCAGCCCGTTGGCACCTGTTTTGCCATTTTAAACTATACTGTGAAGGCAAAGCAAAACATCTCCATGGAGACAAGCAGGTGGCAGACCCTTGAACAGAAATGTTACACAGTGCATCTTTAAACCATACTTAAATCACATTTTTTATATGTTTATCTTGTATAGTTTTTGTTGTGGCTGAAGTTCTCCTATCCTCTAATGATATTATCACAATTGGTTGATGACGGTTTTATCAAATGACCTCTGAACTCATACTCTTGGAGGTAGACAAGGCTCAAACTAACTCAACTTGTGTGAATCAAAGGTGAAGGGAAATCCTACTTTCAAAATGGCTGTTCTAATGGAAAATCCAACCATTGTTTTCTGATGTTTCTCATTTCTATAAGGTCAAGCTGACACCAGTTAGCAGCCACCAGCTCCCTCTTGTCGACTCTACCTATACAAACGCAGAAAACATCCTGCAATGAAAATCAGCTCCAAAAGCACATCCTGTTTTTATCATTGAGGCCGTAATTTCTTTTCCCTAACACAATAATTCCTCCTACTTTCCTGGCATGCTTCGTTCGACTCTACCTTAAGTGTTCCCAGTTCCACTACCCCCTGCCCGCTCCCTTTCCTTGTCGTCACTTTTCCCCTTCATTCTCTGCCTCTCCCTTTGCACCGCTCTTACTCCCTTCTTTGCCCTGTTCAAAAAGTCGTCCCCAGAGGATGGCCGGAGCGAGACCTCTGACTGAACTTCGAACCATTCAAACAGTTAACCTCTCCTGTGCCTCCCTGCTCCACGGTTTCCTCCTCTCCTCCCTCCTCGCTCCTAGGCTCATGACCTTCACAGCGTCTTTTAAAATCTCTCCCTTGGGGCTGAAACAAAAGTCGGTGAAAAATATACTCGTCTTTCATGAGCGTTTATGCATGAACTTGAATTTGCTTTAAGTTGTTGTTGAAGTACTAGGGTTGTCAGTAAAAATGGTAGCCAGATCCTAAACTAGTAAACACATTTCAACAAGTATCAACACAGACAGAAACCCCATAACTATGAAAGAATTTGAAATTTCATGACTAGTTATACAATGGTCCACATAGTACTACAGAATAAACTACTATTATTTTGTGTTTAAAACTGCAGTAAATTGTCATAGTGGTATCAAAATCAGTATCAAGTATCAATTGTTTTCTGTATTATTGAAATCAAGTTTGATATTTTTGTATCGTGACAAGATGATGAGGTACTAGAGCGACAGTAGCTCAGTTGGTAGAGTGTTTGTCCACTGAGCCGAAGGTTGGCGGTTTGAATCCCGCTTCCGCAGACGAACGGTGTTGTTCTTCTTGAGCAAGACACTTAACCCACCTCAGTGTTGTTCTTCTTGGGCAAGTCTGCGTCTGTGTACACTGGTGTATGGGTGAGTGGTTCCTTGATGTAAACCGCTTTGAGTGTGTGGAAGGTGGAGAAGCGCTATATAAAAATGTGACCGTTTACTCCTCTCTCCAATTTTTTATTTATAATCTGCTTAGTCCATTTAGTTACCTTTAATGGGCGCTCCACAACAACTTGGAGCACCTTGGAGGCTGTGGTCTTTGCAGATGCCTTGCACATGCACACGCAGGCATCTACCATATAAGTTCCCACACAGCAGGGAGTGCGTAGGTTAGCGTCTGCTGTTTTGAAGCTTAATGACAGGAAAATGCAGCCTGCCCACGTCAGACCCACTACTCCCACTGAGACTTCTAGCTCAGATCTGCATCCTCTGGTAGCTAAAAGAGTCTGAGAGCCAAAGAAAGCTGGCAAGAATTTACGATATACACCACAGTCCCCATATTTGGCAGTTACTCCCCAAACAACCATGAATGAGCGAAACAAGTTGTATAATTTATCTGTTAATATTCCACCGGCAGAACAAGGCAGCTGGGACAACGACTCAGTGATGTGAGATTGAGTTTAAAAGCTCAGGTAGTCTCATGCTTTAAAAGTTGCACTAGTATTTAAGTCAGATGGGTGCAGTATGAAGTCTTACTCCGGGTTGTTGTTGGCAGAGAAGAGAGTCTGGAGAGAGAGGGGAGAGCCGTGGAATGCTTTTGATGGAGAGCACTTAACAGCGGGACACAGGCTGATGTACTGCACGAGGTGGAGGTGTGTGTGCGCACGCTGGGCCATGTATCACACTGTATGCCATAGTCACAAGACTGAATGAAGACAAAACAGCCAAAGACTTTGACAGAAAGATTACAGTGGTGGAGATCTTTAGGATGTGGACTGCGGATTAGAGAGATAAATGGCGTATCGGGTTTGTAAATGCCGATGTTACAGGCTAATCGCTGTTCTTGCTAGGTCACTACAAACAAATTAGGCAAGGCAAGGCAAGGCAAGTTTATTTGTATAGCACAAATCGCACACAAAGTAATTCAAAGTGCTTTACAGAATAAGAAAGACAAAAAACATAAATAATCATAAATAATCATCATAAAATTTACATTAAAAGAGAAGAATGCAGAATAAAAATCTTTCAGTCGTATGCAAAGCTAAACAGAACCGTTTTAAGCCTGGATTTAAACATTGTCAAAGTAGAGGCCTGTCTCACATCTTCAGGAAGATTGTTCCAGGTTTAAGCTGCATAAAACTGAAACGCTGATTCCCCGTGTTTAGTCCTGACTCTGGGCACCAGCAGGAGGCCGGTCCCTGAAGTCCTCAGAGTGTGAGATGGTTCATGTGGCACTAACATGTCGGAGATGTACTTGAAGGTTTTCTGCGGGTCTCAAGACTGAATAAATGTAAAAAAAAAAAAAAAAAAAGTTATATCGGAATGACCATCCAACATAAACCAAAAGTGAAATCTAAATTATATGAGGATCCTGGGAACATGGGGAAAAAGTATGATGTTCAAGACTATTCCAAGTGCTATTCTTTTCTATGATCAACATTAATGTAGCCTAAACAGATGCTTTTTTCGTACACAGAATATGTTTCTCTCTTTGCACTTCCAAATTCCAAATTCAGAAGTTTTTTTTAGCTACTTTCCATGTCCTGTTTGGAAAGTCAAATAAGAAGCAACCCATTTCATCCTGCTTCCAGATCTTAATCAGTAATTTATTCAAAGTAGGACTTAGTGAATTCCATGTGCTCCAGCCATCTTTTCTTTTGGACAAACAAAGCACAAAGTCACAGTGGTTGTGCCTCCTCTTCAATTCGCTCTTCACTCACTACCTCAAACTTGAACTGCCTGCTGCTGCCCCGAGGCGAGAGGCGAAGTGCCGGCTGCATTAAGTTGTCTCCTCTCCCATTGTAACCCATCCACTTCCAGGCCGTCAATAGGTCAACTGTGGCTTGTTACTCTGTCCTGACAGTTAACATTGGGCCTGGGGCTACTGGGCTGAGTCTTCAACACTGTTTCAGCATGTCACACACACTTCTACGGAGTGCACTTGTCTCGCTTCGGCACAAAAAGAGGAAACCACAGCGCCTACAAAAATCTGCCGAGTGTTTCCGATGGCAAAAGCATTTCTCAGTTCAAATATTGAGACATTTATGTACGCCCAACCAAAACAAAACTATGTGAATACCTTTTGCGTACAAGGAACATGTCAAAGATGATTTATTCCAACTTTCTTTCCACAGCTCTTATTCCTCAGTTTCCCTAGTCCTTTCATTAGAACAGTAATTGTTGGTTGTATTGTTCCCGCCTCCTCTGTTCTGCCCGCTACACCTGCCTCACTGTTGAAGAGCTGAAGGAGAAGCTTTACACAATTGGGATTACAGAAAAAAAACATACTAAAAAACTTACCAAGCTGCATTAAGAACCTTTCTACTGGCATTTGTTATATGAAAGCACGTGTTCTAACTTAAACGCAAGATATTAATATGTTTTGTACTGAATTTTGTACTGATTTGACAAAAATGCTAAAGGTATGAAAGAATAATATCACTCTCTCAAATTAGGAAAAAAATGTACATATTCAAGGCTGTTAAAAAAAAACAAAACATTAAAAGTAAAGTTTGTGCTTATACCAATGCGCTATTACAATAAATGATGTGTTCCCAAATACAAAGGATCTCAGCTTCATGAGAACAGGCAGGGTTTAATGTAAACTCCATTATGAAGCACATGTGAGACTGTCTGTGGAAGACCTTGAGCCATTACATAAATACAGATTAAAAGAAAGAAGGGAAGACTTGTGCGAATCGGGGAAACACTTGGAAAGATGGATAAAGAGTAAAGAACTAATCCACACGAATAAGTACCTCGTCTCATTTAGGGATTTAGCAGTGCACTGCAGACCTGACCAAACGTGACACATTAATGACTACTTTGAATAATAGTGTGAAAGAAAGTGCTTAGCTTTAGCCAGCAAAAATAAAACACAAAGAGCTCACTATAGCAACACTTTTAACAAGCGCCTTGTTTTGCACTGCAAACAAAGGCTAAGTTTGTAGCTGTGTCTTCTACAGTAATCAGACTTTCCCTCTCAAAGAACAACTGTGCAAAAGACCTCAACTATCAAGGGTCACATGCTGGACCTCATGTTGTTTTTGTTTATTGAGTGCAACTAAATGCCTTTCACACAAACAGTCAGTGAACCACACTGTCCAGATGTAATAGTTCAATACATTCAAATTATTATTCTTCACCACATTCATGTCTTTTATTTTATTATAGTTTATATTTAACTATTAATATTTCATTCATGTTGGCTTCATATCGCGGAAACAAATTCCGACTTTGTTTATTTGTTTATTTGTTTATTTGCTTCTTTATTTGGATCCAATTAGCTGAAAGCAATGCAGCCAACTAGTCTTCCTGGGTCCATTAAAATATAACTTATAAAATCTTCATTTTATCATTACAAATATGCATTCAATACATTTGATATTTCGTTGCAATAAAATCACATTTTCTTAAAAATAAACACAGTTGAATTCAAGTTAATCTAAAGTGCACATTTACATTTACATTAATTTTTTTTCTGATTCTAATTTCTCATTTTAACTGAATGAAGGCAACCCTGCAAAACTGACTTTGTAAACACAGACTTGTAAAACATTAAAAAATACACTGTAGAAGTATTGCCATAAAAACAGTAATCACACTCCATTATCAGTTATAGAAATATCCAATATGGCTGTGTAAAAAGAAGTTAGACAGAACTAAAGTGGGCTGAGGGGCCAGCAGGTCTTGAAAGTAGGTCAAAGTCCACAAGCACAGTTCCAGTTAAGCGTCAGTGTGGGTCCTTCCTGGTCAAGATATGGCCACAACAGGCTGGGTTACATTTAGGACCAAATCCGAGCAGACACAGACAAGCAGCAGGCGCTATGACCCCCAACCAATTACCAACAAGTCCGACATGCTTGGTTCCCTTCCCTTGTCATTTGGTATCTACTATAATGAATTACTAGTCCAAGATTTACAGTTGAGGTATTTAGAGGATCTATTTTAGGGGTGCATAAAGTAAGAATAGACTTTTCCACTGGCGGCGATGTAAACAGCCTGACTATTTTACCCAACCTTCACCAGTGACCCCTATCTACGGCTTGTAAAGCTCAAACGTCGCCATCTGAACAGCAGCAGGGGCAGGTGTTGTATGAGTGGCATTCTGGGTCAATTTACGTATTCGGTCAATGTTATGTTACTATAGAAACAGTCAAATGCACAGCGGAACATTCACCCACTCCATATAAACCATACTCCATGATAACCTTAAGATTGAGTCAAACGTATTTGTTGAATGATAAGAAATGTCCCCCGCTGTGTCCTTAAACCTAACCTTTGTGAGCCGTGTGGAGGCAGACTCAGTTAGTTATTAACGGGGGGGTAACACACAGCCACAGCTCCACCTGCTCCAAGCGCTCTGGTGATAAAGAGGTGAGTGTGTGCTATAAGGAGCCTTTCATATTGACACAACACATATAAAGATAGGCGCCAGTAAGAGGGCAGCGATTACAAACACATTCAATTATATAATATAATAAAGGATTAGCACATTTTACATCAGAAATTAGAGCCACTTAAGCTGAACTGTATTTTGTTTATATCTGCGTGACACAGTATAGACAGTTAAAGGGAGGGATCATAATGAAAGAGAAATTCAAATTTTGTGTAAATCAAAATATGGCCCTAACTTCCCTTAGGTAAGGATTAGGTCTATATCAATGTAGGAAGCAGAGACTTAAGACTAAAATAAGAACAATTATACAAAGAAAAATGGACAGAAATAACTCAAAATTCAACTAAAGCTAAATATACAACTGAACCCTTTCTGTGTGTGTGCAACATAAACATAACTTTAGGTCAAGAAATCAGTTCAGTCTTAACTAGGGGCGTAACGATTCAGAAATCTCACCATTCAGTTCAATCCGTGATGCAGGATTCGAGTCATCATTCGATTCATCACAATTCACCTCGATTCACCACGATTCACCACGATTCACCACGATTCACCACGTAAAATAAACTCATGTAATGATTTCAACTTTGGTGGCAAAACCTGACAGGTAGTTCTGGGCGATAGAGGAAAAAAAGACATTTATTTTTCCCCATATTGATCTTGATTTTCTTCCATCTTATTGAAAACATAGACAGGTTGACTTTGACTTCAGGCATAAAGAGCAGGGTGTCAGGATCACTACAGTTTTTATTTTGTATTGATAGGACCAATATTTCAGGTTTGGAATCAGTTATATATATATTAAACCTAAAAGCACACGCGCATTACCGCTATTGGCAGAAACACATGCATGACTCCAAATATCAACAGAAATAAGTGTGATGTCCATGCACTAAATTAGGTCTTAAGTTTAACTCACAAATGGTGAGAAAACAGTCATTTACTTTCCGTAACTTGGATCATAATGAAGGATCAGAGAAGAGAAAGAGAAGAGAAAGAGAAGAGAAAGAGAAGAGAAAGAGGGGGGGCAGGGGCAGATGGCACCTCAGACACAGAGACAGAGAGAGAGACTGGTCTTTGGCAATAAACTCACCTATTCTAGTACTTATTTCTTTGGCACAATTACTTAATGACAACAGCGGTGGCAAAAGGTAAGGGTCAAGCAAAGGAAAGAGAAATTTTTGACAGTGCCGCCTAACGTTAAAGAAATAAAATCAAGTTTTAGAACTTGAATGAACTGAATTGCAGTACAGTATTATTATTTTTTCATTTCTGCTTCACCAGCCCACACATTTTCTCTGATCCACTGCCTCCTCCTCCACCTGTGAGTTTTCTGCTTGGTTGGGTGGGGAGTCCAACATTCCAAGCATACACAGAACATACACACTCGTACCCCTCTCCCACATTCCTCTCCAATCCTGAGCCGTGACTAAGTCCATTTGTTCAGCTCAGGTCAGTGTCTCATCAGAAAAGGACAGAGGATTAACCCAGGGATGCCGGCCTGGATGCATTTTAACTTCTTCGGTTATCTCCCCTTGTTGACTGACATTTCAAAGTCTGGCTAAGCCTAAAAAGAGATGCGGGCCGCTACACACGCAGGTAAAGTGGGACATGAAGACATAACAAAGGTATTGTCACTCGGCACGGGGACAACAGAGGTTAGTATAGCTGAAGATTGGCAAGATTAGTCTATTATCAGTGAAGGTTAGGCTTAAGTAGAGAAAATAACAATACAAAAGCAAGCTCTGTCAAGTGTGAGTGCTGTAAGTATATATGCCAAAACAGGACTGGGTCATATACAAAACTTACCGCATATGTTAAGATAATACTCTTTTTTCACTACTGGGTCCTGAGACGATTACATTAATGAATCATATATACATCAAAAGTTTGGACACTGCTTCTCATTCAATGTTTTTTTGTTCTTTTTGTTTACTACTTTCTACATTTGAGATATTTTAGACACACAGAACACATCAAATATATGATGAAGATGTATGGAATTGTGTAGCAAAGAAAAATTGTTTTAGATTTAAATTCAAATCCTCAAAATAGCTACCCTTGGCCTTCTCTCACTGAGCTTCTTGAGTAAGTCTCCTGAAATGGTTTTCACGTCACAGGTTTACCTTGTCAGGGTCAAGAAATGCCAAAAGTGCAAACCAGGGTTCACAGCAAAGGGTGGCCATTTTTAATTTATTCAGTGAAAATCTACAATGTAAATAATCATGGAAATAAAGAAGAAACATAAATGAAAAAGTGTGTCCAAACTTTTGACTGGTAGTGTAGTTCTGTGGTATAGTTAACGCTGCATAGAAGGAAACTAGGTACTTCAGTGGTGATGAAATTAAAAGTACATAAGTCTGATTTCAACTGAGACTTTACTATAAAATTGCTCACAGTGCCAAAGTCATTTCCTTCAGGGTAACAAAAAGGTTTGTCTAACTCTGATCTCAACTGAGACTTTACTATAAAATTGCTATTAAGGGTTAAGGAAAGGTAAAAGGTGCTAAAACCTGCCACATGGGGTCAGTAAAGAAACAAAGTTAAAAATCAAAGTTTAACTGGGCAAGGGTGGTCAGCAGATGGACACAAACCAAGAACAAGAATAAGTTACTGATCTAAGACTGAGGCAAAAACATTGACAAGATGAGACAGCACCCACTTTAGAGATGATCTGGGAGAGAAAGCGCTTTTATCTTACACAAAAGGTTTTAGACGTTGCAAGCCGTATCCCCATCATAACAAGCGTTTTCAAAGATGTTTTTAGTAATTGTGGATAGGGCTTTGTATACATTCGCCTAAATCTGATTGAGAGGCAGAGTGAAAGATTTGTCACAATATTACTGAATACACCGCTAGAAAATGATTGTTTAGCTTTTGATTCATCCGGTATGAGAAAACATCCTTTCCTTGGACCCCTCCTATAAACTACATGTGCGTGTCCCGGGCCGAGCAGCGGCCATGACACACAGTGAGCCAAGAGCAGAGAGGGAGAGGTGTTGATGGAGAGCGGACACTCGCTCACACAAGCTGCTCCAAAATACCACCTGAAATAAATCACTCAACGTGTCACTTGTACCTGTCGGAGTGCGCTAATCTCCAGTCTCTCATAGTGTGCTTTGGTCACGTCTCGTTCCTGTTTAGGTTTCATCGGACCACGATTTCAATGGAAGTTTGTGTCTGCTTTAATTACAGTGAGGGAATGGCCAATAGCAGACCTCAGGAAAAAGAACAGCATGGTTTTGAAAAAATAAACAAATGAAAGAACACATAAATACTGAAATTGTTTGACATATTTAATTTATCGTGCCAATATATTCAATACACCGAATCAAAGATGGCCGCTGCACCACAAACAAAAAAGTTTTCTCAAGAACAAAACAAGCTTAATTTCTCTTTCACGTGTTTTGCTCGAGTTAAAATGATTTATTAGCCAATCAACGCACATTGGTCAGCTTTAACTTTTCCCAGGCACATTTGTTACTCTAACAGCCAAATATCTACAGTTCTACAAATGGCTACCATGTTTTAAAATCTACCCACATACAGCCACGCGCCCTGCAAAAGTTCCACCTAAAATCAAACTATCCTGAATGAGTGTGTCCCAGTTTGACTCAGACTCTCCATTTCCCACCCAGTCCCAGTGCCTTTGTAAAACGTCAGACACTGCAGTTAAATCCCAGAAAGCAGTCCACAAGTACTTTTGTTAATTAGGCGTGGAAGAATAGGCCTGTTGTGTCCCAGTGTGATAATGGTGCCAGCACAACAGAGGGATTACCAGCGGATAATGTATGCTGAGCTGACCAGTGTGACGAAGCCTGTAGAGGGAAATAATGAACCCAGCAAATACGGCCACACCACACCACACCACTGTAGGCCTCACTGTTGTATCTGTCACTGTTAAACCTATTACTACTTTGGCTCTAATGAGGTTTGGTTTGATTGGTGTTAATCGTCACGGTAACAAGAGTCCATCCTGCTTTGGACTGGGGCCCAGGGCATTCATGGGTTCATCTTCCTGTTATATGCAACATTTCGAGGACTTTTGCTCATTCAAAATACATATTTAGTTTAATGTTATATGCTATAGCAATTCGTAATTTTTCATCATTTCAAAATCCGTGCATAGGCTCTGGTTTAGAGACTGAAAAACTAACATGGACCAATCAGTTGTGAGCAAAATTACATGTGACTTGCTTTAACTTTGGGTTCGTCAAATAAATGTTATTTTGTTTGGATTCATTGGAAAGTGTTACCCAAGAAGCAATGTTGTGTCTCACTATTTCTGTTAGTATAATAGTTAGACATCATTTCTTGGCAGTCACATAAACATTCACATTAGTCTGAATGAAAAACAAATTAAAAGGTCCGCATTTGCAAGTCAATGTAGATGGGTCTACCAACCTAAAAATATGAGTGTCCACACAACAGTGAGTGTGTCCCTTGTCCCTGTGTTTGGACGCCCACCCCCAGCTCTCTCACAGTCCTCTCACATTCCCTCTGCAGTATGGATTCCACATCGACAGCTGGCACTGGGGAACCATGGCATTTGTCTGTCCCTCTCATGTGTACGCTATGCTTTCAATTTCATGCTACGCTGTACCATAGACTGCATGTCACCTAGGTTTTTGTTTTTTGTGTAACTACAGTGGGAAATGACTTCACGCTTAGAAATCTATTGGATCCTAACTTCAATATAAAGTGAAATGTTAAATGGACATCGCATTGACTTTAGCTACGCCACTCATTATTATGTTCTAACTACAGAAGCTCAAAAAAGCTATTCCCAGTGCCACTAACCTTAACATCCTGCCTGATCAGCCTCAACTTCCTGGGGTCATAGGTCACCTGTACACCTCATCAACAATGACAAAGAATGTCCCTGGCTGTCCATAATACATCAGTCATATTTAATGGGGGTATTTTTGGTGGCAGTTTTTGTATTTTCACGTGAATCTCTAAGGTGCGCTCACTCATATTGGCCCCCGGGAGCTGCGTGGCCCCTCACCAAACCCAATCTGACAGAGTGGAGCCCAAAGAAAACAAGGGTCGCTGTCTCCTGTCTCGGCTATCACCTTTCAACATCTCATTTGTAACGCCATCAGGAATAACAGCTGGAGACTGTGGCAGGGGAGAAGGGGGCTCCAAGGGGTCTGCCAAACGCAGAGGGAGAGGCAGTCCCAGACAAAGAAAGTGGCAGAGGAATTAAAGCACAGAGGGAGACAAGACACAAGCCGGGGCAGAGATAAAAACACACATACAACAGACAGGTAATATTAATTAGTAGTAGAGCCCTACAATATTACATATTCCTGTCACAATAACACATTTTGAAGTGCGATATACTGTTAAAGTAAATATAGACGATAAACGATAATACAGAAACTCATTTATGCTACTGACACAACAACCCAAGAGCAGATTTATGTCACAATATTTGTCAAAAAACATGAGCTGCAATAAAAAAAACTGCAGACTGAAACACTTTAGTACTTAGTTTGCGTCTGCAATGAAATTATTAATTCAACCTTTTATGGCTCAAATCTCATCATAAAGCCACAAAATAACCCCAAATTTCCCAGTAGTGCAAAGAAAAAGTACATACGATAAAAATTGACCCCAAATGCTGACAATAGATGTGGCAATCTGTGTTATATAATATTAATGTGTAAGGGAATCCCTCCATATGTCACAGATTACTTCATTGTATGTATCTAAATCATATTGTTGAACTCATCAGAAACTACTAGGGGGGTATTATACAGTGTACCAGTGTGTGTTATTTTTAATCTTTTGTGAAGTCATATTGTATTAAATGCTAAGAAATGGTTTACATTACTGTAGTTACAGCAGATGCACTGTGGGACAGAAGCTACATCATTAATATTCGATGTATTACTCTAAAGTGCTAAGATAAGACATAACTGATAAGCCTTGTGTCCCTGCTCATTGTGGCTAACACTGCTGATAAAGTGCCTTCTATAAAGCCCTAATTTCACGGCTCCTTATCAGCGGAGCCCTCTGTCATGTCCATCTTTGTGACAGAGGTCAAAGAGGGGGACAGAGCAGAAAACAGCAGATAAACCAGTGAAAGCAGAATGGGCGTCCCGGTGTGTTGTTATAGTCTCCTCCAGAGCTGGCATGTGCTTTCTCTGACCCCCCTCTCCAGGCCCACACTCCTGACCCCTCCCCTCTCTGCTGCACACTGCCCTTTGACCCACAGTGCTGCAGCGCTGACCAAACATACCCCAACCCCACCGAGAGCACAATACGGCAGTGTGGCGCCTGCTCACTGGGGAGAAGGGCTGGAGGGGCTGAGGAGGCCACTGTACCACAGCCAGACTCTGAGCACGGAACTGTTCAAAGTATTCAAATCAGCGCAGTGCAAAAAAAGTGTGAAAAACTCGAGAGTTCAAAAACAACTTTATTTATTTATGACTTTAATGTATTTCTGAATTCAGCACTGGGTCAAACATGTACCGGTAATCTGTGTATCCAAATCTCTGATCCCCACATTTACTTCCTCAATTAGATATTTCTTCATTAAAAAAATAACCTTTCTGTTATTGCTTTGCATTTTCCCATGGTATGACATTAAACTTATTTATGTCCATGGAGACAAGCAGGTGACGTCCTCAAGATAAGTTACAGCTCACATCTGTGAAGAGACGCCCTGGTCAGAGTAAAATACATGCTTTTTGAGGTATTTTAGCATCATTTAGATACATTTATGCCATACTGTGGAACATTCCAAGCAATGCATTAGCATCTCTGTGGAGATAAGCAAGTGGCATATCTCCTAGGGATGGGACAATAAACAATAATATCATTTATCATGATAAAAAGGGTCAGTAATAATTGTTCGTGGAACATTTTATGTAACCGTGATAAGTGCCAACAAAGATAATCATCATTATGTCACCAGAATGTGCGGGAAAAAAACAAAACTGCGCCTCCCTGATGATTTCTTCTACATCACTGTTGTTTCACTTAAGACAAAGTACCATTCTATAACAGCTGTTTAAATATGGAGTCTGTTCATAATATTACAATTATAATCATTCATATCTACATTGTTTAAACTGTCAGCAACTTTAATAATTATCATGATATAATCGTTAATCGCAAATATTGTGGCCTTGATAATCGTGACACCAAATTTCATCATTGCCCCAGGCCTAATACCTCCACCAGAGTCAGTGCACCTTTAAAATCACTCTTTTGCACAATAATACCATTTATGTGACTAAATGCGTGCACTTTGTTTTCCACCATTCCTCTGCACAACTTGCACCTCGCCCCCCTGCGCACAAGTCCAAATTTCACATGAGAGTGACACACCATCATCCCCCACGGCAAACGTCCAGACAGCTCCATTACTACCCCACCATTAGCAAAGTCAAAGCAAACACTGGCTTTATCTAAATGTGTCCTAATAGCTCCTAACATTAACAGGCCTTGTAAAAGTCAGGCAGAGGGTATAGTCTGGTCTGGAGTAACCGCCTCTTGCATCATCTGTCAGACTGGGTGCATTTTGTCACACAACACTGCAGTGATGTCACGTGCAAACAAAGCACTTGTCGCACTTTTAACATACAACATAACCTGCCCGTACACCGTCAAAACAATTAGTCAGGATTATAAATGCACTTTAGTTGAAGGGAGACAGTTATGGTCTGCTTCTGGGTAACCACTAATTCAAGCAAGTCAACATTTGGCTCGGACACAATGGGGTTTAACAAGGGGGAACTAACAGAGTCATTTGTTCCATTTGGAGCCCCTCTTTGTCTTTTAATCACTGTGTAATCAGGACACACGCAACACACAAACTCAGCACTGTCTCTTTTATTTGAGAACAAAAGGAGCACAGAGGGTAATTAGAATATATAAGCCTTCTATAACCTCATAAACCATTTGGGGTGACAGAGCAAAGCTGGAGTCAAAGGCAGGGCTGCTAGTTTACGGGACAAAATATACACTGTTATAAGTATGTTGTTGTATTGGTGCTACTTTAATCTTGTTTTAGCCCTTTTTTGGTTGAGGCTCTCGTTTTAAGTTCATATACTTAAGACTTAGTTTAGGCCTATTTTAGATCTTCTTTAGTCATGGTTTCTTCTTGTTTTACACCTGCATTAGTAGGGGTTTCTTCCTGGCTTTGAGAAGTTCCTTTTCCTATGTCACTTTTAAGACTGGCATCGAGCATTTTTAGCCAGTTAAAGAATTCTGACGCCAAATATATTCAGTTGACTTGAGACTGTTGGAGCTTTAGAGATCCCCTGTGCTAAAACAAATATGGGCAAGTCTGACCTCTGTTCTTTTTGGGTGAGCGGTCAGCGGCCCGGCCCTTCTCCCCATGGGTCGTATAATGGTTATCGGCATGTCAAATGGCATTTACGACGCCTAGCTGTGACTCAGAACACATAGCAGCAGGAACAGCGCTTGAGCGATCTCTGCCTATTTACAATGAGGTAAACTTGTGTGTTTGAGCATCTGTCTGTGGTATGCACTAGTTTATTCTACAAGGACTTGGGATGCGCTCATTCTCCGCCTAAGCCCCTGCAGTCTTCCAATAAGCCAGGCTTCTTCTGCCACAGCCACCACAATGTTATGGATTTCCCAGAGTAATAACATGGTTAATCAGAGCTTAACTGAGACAGCTTTCATTTAGAGCACAGTGTGTGGGCAAATGCACAGCTGGAGAGGAAGGCTTTAAATTCATGTTACATCAGCAGCAGCACGTCTCAGTCGTACAACACAATTACAAGATCACATTTTAGTGTTAAGATTTTTGCAATTCAAAATGACCAACACCATGACCAAACAACGGTGAAATTTATTATTGTTGTCTCATACATAACCATCCCTCAACTATTTGACCAGCTCTATGAAAACCTTCTAAATGATAAAGTCAAATGAATGTCCCTGGCACTTTGCGTTTAGCTTTACTTTTTTGGAGTACAGAGTTTAAATTACTTTTTTGCTTCTGAAGTTGTCGTGACTGTTATTTTGTCATCCTTATGATCATATTATGACCTGAATAATCACGATTATCAATTAACCAAATCATTTCCTAATTCCTAATTACAATCACCCCATTAGTTTAAAATGTGTAGCTATTTGGTGCAGATAACTTCTAGCAGCCACACCATTTCCCGATCACAGATAGATTAATAAAGCGCACATTAACTGTTTTCAATGCAAAAATAGGAAAAGTGATTGAACTGTAAAGCTGTACTTTCCCCAAACTATACTACACCCCTAAGCATCACAATTTGTGTTATCTCGGTAATTACATTCCCAAGTAATGAGAGTGTGAGACAGGAGGTTGCTAAAAGGCTGTGATGTGTCTGTTTGCCTACATCTGTAAAGTCGTTTTAGTTTAGCAAGTTTTTCTGACCACTTTAAGTTTAGCATCGCAATGTTTGTTTGTGCCGGCTTTGCACATATACAGTTTGTAGCTCTCTTGAACTTCTTCACTGTTCCTCCTGCTTTGTTCTGATATTGGGTGGTCTATAGCGCGATCACCTGGAAGGCATTATAATGTTTAGGAAGAACTGTATCATGGAACCACAAATGCAAACCTGTGCGCATCACCCCTCTCTGAATAAACAAGTGATTCTACATCAGCCTCTTGGAAAAAACAACAGAGATCCATCAGAGTAAATAAGACTCATTCCAACAAACCAAATACAAATGGCTCTTTGCCAGTGATTCATTGCCCTCTGATACACATATTCTTTAACCATCACATGCTCCAATTAGCCTGCACACAACTGACATTTCAGTAATAGTTTTATCACCAGCAGCAATACGAAAAGGATCAACAATGAGATTACACCTATTACATAATTAATTTCACAAGATTTAGTCCTAGTTTAGGCCTGGCAGATTAACAGGACAGTGAACACATGCATGGTATATAGTATGGTTGGTATATTTTCAAACATTGTTGATGTCTAACTCGGGTTAACTCTTGAAACAGTTGAACTAAAATAGTGTTGACCTTCAGATTTGAGCTCAGTGCTGTACAGTGGAGAATGCTAGTCTATCAGCTGCTCTGTCTCATGCCCCAGCATACACAGACAGACACACAGAAGCCAGACACTCATTCAACACTGGGATTGCATAAGCCTCTGCACTGGAGTTCTTCATATCTCTGTATAATATTTGGACTTCCTTGCAGTTTTGGACTTATTAGAGAATCTTTATTTGTCCAGCAATGTGAACGCAAAGGGCAAGAACAGCAGGGAAATAGAAAATATGCTAAAATAAATAACATACAAACATACACATACATATAACATACATAAATCATAAATAATCAACATGCTTTAGTTAAGATTCAAAAAGGCACTGTGCAAGTAAAGTCAAACTACAAAGCATGTACCATAAGTGGCCATATGACTGCGGTTATTACACAACAACAAAAGTTAATAGGCCAGTAGAAAAAGTGAAAAAGTATGTTTTCAGTTGCTTTCAATCCTTAAATGTCCTCAAGTGGCATTATGCTTTTTATTGTTCTGTGTTTCGGCAGTTGCCACGGCAAGCCCACCATCAGTTAGCATTATTTTCCCTGGAACAGAACAGTAGTCTCCACACTAATATTAATTGTACTCCAAGGCAGTTCAAGTGAAGTGGAAAATGGTTGTAGCCAATGAAAACAGCCCATTTCCCAGTCTTTTGTTTCAAATAAATATTGTTAAATACAGTTAAGTAAAATGATAATAATTGTGATCTATTATAATTATTATCTGTCATTACTTCATTAAAATGCATTGGAGAAATGGATGGATTCGTTTTGTTGAGCTGTCTTTGGAAATTACATGTAATGCCCTGAATATGCCCCCTCTGCGCTAATTGAACAGCATGTATCAAATCTAATCATTGTTCCTCAGCTACCACCCCTTAATTTGGCGTTTCACTGCAAAACAAAACTGCAAGAGATCCACAGTCAAATATGGCAGGGGGAAAAAAAAAAAAAA
>KN469152.1:22626-43065 GCA_000787095.1 Periophthalmodon schlosseri
CAAAAAAAGAAAATAACAATGCCAGAGCAGCCACTGTGCTCACATAACTTTGAGCTGTTTCTGTATAATCTATGCAACTTCAGCCGAAATGAAACATGAAACAATACAGAATTCAAAACAAGCCACTCAGTTTCAGTGTATTGTGTATCTGAACTCCATCCTATCACATGAAGAACCACAACCCAGCCCTAACCGTAACCACAATGTTTAAGTGTTAGAATCTGTTCTGTTGTCCTTCTCATGCACTCTTGGTCTCACACGGCTCTTCCCTGTCTACGTCACACTCCTTATTTAACCGTGTAGCTGAGATATAATCAAAATCACATTGCTATATTGGTCATTACTGAAATGCATTTTAAACAATTTATAACCAGAGAGTGAAAATTAGACAACAAGACTTACATGGTCCTTTGCAGTTTATACACCTGGTCAATTATATTTTGCAGTTACACTTTGCAAGAGGTTGTTTATTGTTTACTATGTTTATATTGTTTATATGTTTATATGTATGTGTTTATATGTATATGTTCATATTTCTTGACACAGATTAGAGATTTCGTTTAATTGCACAGCCACAGCATCAGAATCCTAACGTACCATCTGTAAGTCTGTGTTGTTTGTGTTTCTCACTATTGTCTTTTTCAAAAACAGCCCACCTCCTGTGGACGGTCCCACTGACAGAGCACTGACTGCAGGGACAGGCGAGGGGGGAGGAAGTGCTGTGGCACTGCACAGCAAACATCCCTAATAGGCTAATCTAATCTCATCTCTTTGCGGTCTATGGCCCCGTGTTTACTTTCTGCCCCGTGTCTGTGTGTCTGTGCGCTGGTTTGGCCTCGCTTCACTGAATGCAGCTTTGTTCCCACTGAAAACTCATCATTGGTGTGATTTGGAGAACGGGCGCCAACTCTGCAACCGTCTGCCTGTTGTGCTGCATGCTGGGAACTGTCCCCATCTCCACTGTACAGGCCACATCCTGAGCCTTGCCTGATAATGGAAGGAGGCATCTATTATACTCTGAACCTTGAGCTGACAAAAAAACTCTCACACATAGCGACACAGCACTTACACCAACCAGCTGTACACCGAAAAAAGGTAACGCTGACATCTATCATACCTACTTGTCATTGTCACAAGAAATTAGAAATCCCCGTAATGTTATTTTTGCATTTTGAGACACCGCTTTAATGAATTCAGGTAAGAGCAAATTACCTCGGGCAGCGCTGGACATCAGGACCATCTCTAACACCAGAAGAAAGACCCAAAAAAAATCCATTTTAGATCACTCAAAGAAGAACACTCAACCTCTTCAATCTGAAAAACAAGAGAAGAAAGTATTGACAACACGAACGACAAGATCAACGCTTCATGTTATAACACATTTTTAACATTCATAGTTATTTTAACCATAATACAACATATGGAATAGAAAAACACACTGAAATGACCCAAACACCACACATAACGCACAGTAAAAAGTAGGGCACTCACTTCATGGCGTCAAAAAGGTATCACAGACATTGATCACGGCATGAACTTTAGTGTGAAACCCTTTATATTCTAAGCAGACACTGGACCTACAATTATTCTAACGGATGTATTCTGACCACCTGTCTCTGCTTACAGTGGTTTTAATCTTTCCTCCCCATCAATTTTCCTCAGGACCATAACTTACATCGTCACTTCTGCCTCTGCATCTTTGAACTACACCAGCCTCTCCTCTGAAGTGATATTACAATTCAGCTTAGACACGTTCTCCTTGAAAGATGAATTCTCTGTTGTAAACTTTTGCAAATAAAACACAGCATGAATGGAAAATAGTAAGTTTGCCATTTTCTGGTAAATTTACACTGTAACTGTGACAGATGTTCGTCAAAATGCCATGTCTATCAAATACATCAAATAAACCAAAAAAAAAGATCAGTACAATGTGACACAAATGTTATTACTGTGCAACAACAACATACTATTTGCTTATTCTCACAACTAATTATAGAGCAGTTTTATCAATTCCGCATCAATTGTAGAAACAAAAACAACTAGTTTGATCAATTAAAAAGTTCACTTAGTTAAAGAAGTTACTTACCTTATAATTCCCAGTAATGATGACAAACTTGCGGTTCCTCAGCAGCTGACCACATGCACCATGCCGTGAAAGTCCACCCCGCGTCCTCCTCTTCTGCCCTAACTTTATTTCCCTAAACTTATTTTACGAATTAAACGCTAAATAGATCACAAATTACATAAACGCGCGTCTCTTTCCCACGCAAAACAATAACTCGAGTAGAATCAAGAGGAAAAAAATCGGACAAGAGAGAACATAAGCAAGAAAAGCGAGCGTGTGTTTGCGTGAATCCAGCGGATAAAGTGAAATAAAACGATAGGTCAAACACGTGAGCGCCGTAGTGGATTTCTGAATGACAGTCCGCTCACCAGTCCGCGAAAGAAGATCTATACAAGAAAACAGCTTTACCTGCCCTTTACGCGCGTTACGTAAAATATTCGGACAGTACAGACATGGAAGTAAGCCCGGGGGTTGTCCACTTTGCCTCCAGCAGCGGTCCACAGTCCAAACTTCAGCCGCAGGCGAGAAAGTAAACTCCGACGACGGACCGTCTCAGCGAGAAACTTTCCACCAATCAGAGCACGGGCCAATCAACCGGGCAGCCAATCAGAGCGAAGGATGGTGCTGGACAAATTTGGGGCGCTTTGGGGAGCTCAGATTTACAGATTTATGACTTGGATTAATAATACACATTACATACATCATTTGATATAATTAATGTAAAAATAAATGCAGAATCAGTTGTAAGTATATTTCGAGTTGGTCTATGCATCAGAACAGGACATGGTCGTATTCATTGTTTAATCAAGCCTAATTAACTGGACAAAACTACAATACAAACTATTTCACTCATTGATGTAGTGTCCTCAAGGCCAAAGCAGACCGGCTGATTTGGAGTTGATTTATTGCTTTCACAATATGTATTTTTATTAAGTGAAAAGCTTATGTCTGCGCTGGAGACTGTTTGAGGATCTGATGTGAGTCAACACTGCCACCTTGTGTCGCTATTGCAACATTTCACCACATTTCTCACATTCGGCTTCAATGTAAATCGATTAATTTAAAGTATCTTAACACCAGGGCACAAATAAAGGGCACAAACCAGGCATTTTAAAAAATTATTATTTATGTATTTTGTTGTTGTTGTTTGTTTGTTTTTTTGTTGGTTTGTTTGTTTGTTTTTTAGTTGTTTTTTGTTGTAGTAGTCCTAAAATGTGGGTTAAAACGATAAAATGAATGATAAAATGATGTACCACATTTGATGGTACAGTAAGATACCTGTATGCCCCAGGTGTCTTTCAGATCAGATTTTCTCACTAACAGCGCCATCTGCTGATAGAATCTATAAGGTAAAGGTGAGGTTTCTCTGATTTAGGTCATTTAGGTCTGTTGGTAATGTCTCATAGCACAATTCTATATCCAGAATGGCTGACTATATATATATATATATATATATAGTCAGCCATTCTGGATATAGAATTGTGCTATGAGACATTACCAACAGACCTAAATGACCTAAATCAGAGAAACCTCACCTAGCCATTATATATATATATTTGGGGGGCCTATTTCTTCTTGATTTTCTCAATCACCTTTACATTATTGTGATTTGTTCCAGGCCAGACTTATTTTTGTTAAACACTGAAAGTTTCGGAAGGTAGCAAAGTGTATCTTGTCAAGATAAGACAGAAAAAGGACTTCTAGCATAATAATAAACTGTCTTATCATGTTGGCCTTTATAGAATGTATTGTTAACCAAAAGTACCTCATGCACTATGTAACTTTTATGGTGGAGGGTCTGCTACCTGTTAGAGATGGCAGAGTTACAGGTCAGATCTGTTTTTTCTTGTTTTTTTTGTTTTGTTTTGGGTTTTGTTTTTGTTTTACTGTAACATTTCATACAAAGATATAACTCCCCGGAGACAGCAGGTGGCGGTCCGTCCACCAGAAAAGTTACACAGTGCCCCTTTAAGTCGTGTTGACTGGTGGTGAAGTGTGAGGCATAGCAGAGTATTGTCTATGGCTGAGATCCAGTTCTATGGCTTTAACCGCTGTGTTTTAGTTCTGCTTGTCCAACCTCCCCTGACTCTGACAGGAGCCTCTGCAGCCAAAAGGCAAGCTGCACATTTCCCAGCATTCAGACCTAAGACCTATGGAAAAAAAACACCTACAAACCAAACCAAAATCTGAACAATCGAGATTTGTGCCAGTAGAGGGTAGCAAAGTATAACAAGGGAGCAGAAAAAAAACGCTTACTGTAACCTATTTCATATTTGCAAACCTAATCCAGAACCAGCATCTGTCTTAATCCACACAGACAGTTGCCTGCTCAGTTACTCAACGTACTGAAACAAAACTGTCTTATTTCATGATCAGAATTGTGTAAATTGTTAGTGATACCCTAATTGGCGATCAAGAGACTATGAAAAACATTAATGGTGCTGGAAATGACTGTGTTTAAAATGCGTTTTACAGAGCAGAAACCCCGATCAGTGCTTACTGCAGTGGATGTGGTGCTTGTGTGAGTGATTGGTGGTGGTCACTGAAGCCCTTGACACAGATTAAATGAATAACTTCGAAACTTCAAAACTTGTACCACTCAATATAAATCCAAGCCTAAAAGTCAAAGTTGTTAAAATGTTCCAATGGCATCCACAGGAGTTCAAAATGAGGCTAAAGTAAAACACATAGGGTTTATAAATTACTATAGGGCCAAGTGAATTTGTAAACACGGGCTCTAAAAGGCTAAAACGCTCTAAATACCGTGAGCCCCTCAACCCCCCTTTACCCCTCCTGGAAAAAAATGTCTGTAGCTGCTCCTGACTATAAGTAATGAAATGACAAAACTGTTCTGACGAGCATTTCATTTTTAAATTTCTATATATTTTTTTTATATTTTCCCACTGGAGTTGTGACGTTATTCCAGCACAGTTAGTCAACAAACACATTTGCACTTTGCTTTAATCAGACAAAAGCATTCTGATTTAAACCACAGCCAATTAAAGGGACAGGAAACAGTTGTAAAGGTCAAAGCACTGAATACCTTGGCTCTGAAACCTGTTAACTCTTTTAAAGGGATTTTTCAGGGGTCACTCACTCATCATGCTTTTCATTACGGTGCCGGCGCAGTAATGATTTCCCATAGGGGTAGAGTTGGGTTGAAAAAGTCCTGCTGTAAAATCCATAGTCAGTCCACTCGCTGACACCTGGTGGCCCCTAGAGGCACTGTAAGAAAGCGCTGTTGTTTTCATTTGCTTCTGTCTGTGTTTAGCTCTGTTTTCTTTAAGCATAATGAAGGTCAGAGAGTGGAGCTCCATGAATAGCTCTCCTCTCTGTTGGGGCATGCTTGTTTTCATTATTAAAGTTTTACCCGGCTTCAGTCAGTGCGAGAGGGCATTTATATTTTGCAGGCGCAGCGAAATGTCACACTGAATCTGTAAGCTTTGTTTTCAAAAGGTCATAATTAGCCAGTAGTTTTGAAACAATTATGCCCAAAATTGCATCAATTTCCCTCCGAAGAGAAAACATAGAATTAGTCTTTTGCAACTGAGCGGTGCTGTGCCTACGTGTGAGAGACTTGTGGTTTGATCTTGTACCATTCTCACTCCCCAGGCTGGTATCAAAACTATCCCATGTAGTTACAACAACTAAAAGCAGAGTGAATGTGGCCTACCGAGCTTTGTATAAACAGTTGTTTGGGTGGGACAGTTTATTAGTCTTATTTGTGGCACTATCTCAGGTAATTACGCATTGGCAGGCGTGTGGATACGGCACACCAGGGAAATTAAATGCCAGCTGTCACTAAAATGAGAAAAGTTGTTTATTATCTCTACCATCCCTAAACCCATTAAAATATAGTCCAAAAGTGAACTGGCCACAGACGGAAAAAAACTTTTGTTACTCTTCTCCATAGGTTTTGGACTTACAATCCTAGAAAATTGTGGGGAGTATTTTCCACTCTCATGTTTTTTGTTATGTTATTTTAATATCTGTTACATTTACAAATAAGACTTTTTGATTTTTAATTAGAATTGAATGACAGGTTCATGTAAAAGAGGATAATTCACATGTTTATCAGGTGAAATATGTGCACTTCAGTCTTGCGTGTTGTCGGGTAATTTTGATGTGATGTTTTATGTTGTTGTTTATAATATCCCTGCAGAATATGGTGTACATGTGTGCTTATGGTAATGGTATGGCGGTCTCACCTCAAGTCTGAACCCAGCGTATATATATATACTGCCACAGGGAGGGTTGGCCATTTATGGAGGAATTCTGTAATTTTGAAAAGTGTGGTTAGAGTTTCACTCTTTTTAACAAGCTAGTTTGGGCACTGATAATGGAAAACGGCTGCAGCGAGCGGAGAACACGAAAGGGAGATTTGGCAGCCCTTAAATTCACTTCCCATTTCTCAAAATATCATTTTTGTCGGGTGTTTTTGAATTATCATGTCTGTGCTGTATGTCTAGGGCAAGAGTGAACCAAATTCAGCAAGGAAAATTTGAATATTGGCCTGTAATTGTTTTTCATTCACTGGGGGTTGAATATCTTGACTCATTCAACTTGGCTGCTCTGCCATTTTACAAATCTAAACCGAATGCTCCAATGTGATTTACATTTAAAGTTCCAATGCTATATCTTTTTGAATGTTTGCTTCTACACACTCGCAGTAAATTGTTTGAGCAAGTCTACATTTTGGTTAGCTTTTTATTCAAAGAAACTTATCATTGAACTAGGAAAAATCATTTGTTACAGGTTCCTGCTTTTTAGAGTTGTTGTGCATCTGTAATCAACAATGAATAAATGGAATAGTTAAATCTGAAAGAAAGACTAATCTTCCGCTCTCAAGATTAGATCATCCCTTTTACAGAGTTCAGGTGGTTTTGTTGATTTGCTTCTACATATATGTGTTTACTTTGTACACATGAGCCCTAATACTAATCATGTAAATGCAAAAGTAAACAATAAAAATATAGTTTTAATCCTACTGTTGTAACTGGAGTAATATTACGAGCAGTACTTCCACGCACAGGCTGCCTCCTCTGTGTTTCACTTAAATGTTCACGAATGTTCTGCAGTAACACATTTGAATCAGCAGTAATTTCACAACACTGTTTATTGTTGTTTATTGACCATTCAGTTACAAAGTGTGATTTGGTCTACAAAACAATAGCCGTGTTACAATTAGCCAGCTCCACATCTGGATGCCAGGTAGCTGACCCCCTGCTGCAGCGGAGCACACACACACCTCCATATATTATACACTTCTGCTGCAACCGAGAGGAGAAGGGAGGGAGGGGGGCTGGGACTCATGGAAGATATTTAGTCCAGACTGGGAAAATAAAAAGTCCAATGTAATGGAAGCAGCTGTAAAAGCACAGAACGGTTACAGGACTGAATGTGAGGGGCACAGCGCACTGCCACAGGGACTGACCTGATTTAGGGTCATTCGCTCCGGTTGGGCCCAGGAAGTTGAAAGTATGATGTCACCTGTTTTACACTTCATCAGAGCAGGTTAGAATCACATTAGGAGCATTTCTATTTGATTTGACAACACAGGTTCAGACTGTTACAATCAGCACAAGCTAAAAGTAGGACAGCGGGGATATGACCTCAACAAGAGACAAGTCATTCAATTTTTAAATAATCACACTATAAATGAAATGTTTTGCCTATTAAGAATCTTACAAATTACTGAACAACTCTGTGAGCCACTGGGTCTGAGTTAGAACATGCATTGTTTTGGCATAATAATGCTTCAGTAATGTTTCAGCGCATAATTAAAACTATACAAACACAACAGCCTTACACAGCCTTGATTCAATTTGAGAGATGTGAAATTGTTGAAAGAAACAGCATTATAGGTCCTTGTCATTGCAAAGAAAATGTGGGGCTGTAACTGTGATGAATATCTATTGTTATATATTAAATTATGATGCAGTTTGAGTATCATCCACGTGTTCATAAAAAAAACATTACACATTTTACACAGCTAACCAACAGCACAGGTCATTTATAACCCCTACACTCTGAGGTAATGCAGGTTTTACAAGCTTCACACCAGAGTTACACTACTGTTACAGTCATGAGCTCATGTTTAGCCCTGTCTCACTCCCTCTGTCTCTCTGCTGTCTGAAAGCTGTGGAATTCTGTTATTTCTCACACTAGAGGATGTAGTAAATACAGCTGAACAATGGTAAGGCATGAATAGACAAGAAAATAGATCAGAAATTGACAAAGAAAAAACATCTCAGTTGCATTCATTCATTTGTCTGCGTTCCTTAGATTCTTGCCTATAGTGTTTTTTCTATGTAAGATTTATGTTGCCACAGAAGGCAGGGCAGAGTGTGTAGTGTCTTGCACAAGAAAACCATCCATCCATCAATTTTCTTCCGCTTACCCAGGGCCGGGTCGTGGCGGGAGCAGTCTAAGCAGGGACTCCCAGACTTCCCTCACCCCAGACACTTCCTCCAGCTCCTCCGGTGGGACCCCAGGGTGTTCTCAGGCCAGCGGAGAGGCATAGTCCCTTCAGCGTGTCTTGGGTCTTCCCCGGGGCCTCCTCCCGGTGGGACATGCCCGGCAGAAGAACACAACTACAGTATATGCATCACTGACTGGCTGACTAAGGTTAGTATGCGGAATAAGTTTGATGGGCGAATCCGCTGGTTCATATTTGACTCATAAAGTGAATGGGTCTAATCGGGTTATTTTTCTAGATTAGCTAATCCAGTAGAGCACGGGGGTTAACCTACTGTACTGTCCCGTGTGTGTTACACTAACCCTATAATAAATCATTTATCAGTGGGACCTAACAGGCTGTATTTATGAGCTGATGCAGGTCCACAGGAATTCCACATTATTACAATAACAATGACTTATTACCCATTACTTTTTACACATGCAGGTTCACATGAAAGTACATGAATGTAGGTGAAGTCACACACAGACCCCCTGCAGACTACCATTATTTTTTATACCGTTTACCACTGCAGCCAGGGTCTAATCAGCTGATTTACTGCCCTTCAAACTCCTTTATATTACACCCAGGCTTCTATTATGTTTTACTCGGTTTTATGATCCAGTTTAAGATCATAATTCTGCACACTGTTAATAGCATACATTGTTCTTGTGTGATGGCTATGGCTTGTTTTAATATAACTTTTCGAGCTGCACTGCTTTTAAAATGGTTTAGAAATACACGTTTATTTGGAAATAAAATTATCATTATACATTTTTTTACTACTAAGCAATGCAATATTGTCAGGTCACAGGTGCATTTTCTGTTTAACTTAATAACTATTCAAATATAAACTATAATGAATATAAATTTAATCTGTTTTACAATGACTAAAGAGTTCCTGCTTTAAGTGTATGACAAGTTCTATCAGTTTTCTATCTACCCTCATTTCTGTGCAGTGTCCCCACATTCACATTCACACTGACAAGATGGAGTGTCTTGCTCAAACACGCAACAGGCCAGTCCTGGGATTGTACCGCCAGTCTATGAATGAGTGGGTGAACGCTACAAATCAGCAAACGCATGAAAAAATCCCTCCACTATTTTAGACTAGAATGAAGAAAATGATCATGACAAATTTTACCCAAACTGCAAACTGAGCAGCTCCAATCAGCAAAATGACATCTCTTTATAGTCTATAGTATATATAGTGTATTTACAATTTAAAAAATGTATTACAAAGACAATTGATAAGATATCTTAATCAGACTTGTTCTATTGTGGTTTCCAAAGTTGTTTACCTCCTTTAATACACCTTTATTTGGGCACCATTAGTCGCACGAAGCGCATCAAGACGGGACTGGATTTTTTGCCATGTTCGCTGCAGCAGAGCCTCATCAATGGTTGCCATCTTTTACTTTAGTCCAGTAATGTCCCGTGTCTTTGTTCAATACACGATATTTTTAACATAGCCCCATAGAAAGAAATCCAATTCCAGCCTTCTCTTGAGGAGCAGCCATTTCTTAGGGCTTCATTCAAAAGGACGCCTCTTTAATCAACAGGACGGCTGAAATACAAAAATGCAACGTGATTAAAAACTTTTATAACCACTGGGTACAACAGGACAAATCTAATTTATATATCTTATCAATTACATTTTTAAATTGTAAAGAGACACTGTGTAGATCTGTCTTATACGTAGCTATCTGTACATAGATGGTCAGATTACAGACTTAATACAATTTGTAAATGAACTATTACTATGACTATTATGCCAGTCAATGATGATTTTATGTATAAATCCTTGAGTTCATGAGCTATTTGTTATCATTACCTCAGCCCTGACACAGTGTGAGCTCAGCCTACAAACCCATTCTCAGTAATTAAACCGAGCGTCACTCCCTGCTATGTGTTTTTGGATAACTGAACGCTCCTTGAAAGAAATCATGACATACGCACTTGGATTTATGTTATTTGTGTTTCTCTAATTAGGAGTAAATCGCATCGAGTCCTTTTAATGTGCATCCACCATGGCTCTTGAACCCGTAGCGCTAACATCTGGGTGTAATCTGTTGTTCTGCGTTTGATAATCAGCAAAACAAGAGGGAACGACATGAACCTTAAGAAGAAAGTATGGAAAAATAAGAACTTAAAATATGTTTATCTTGGTTGGACTTTCAAAGCTGCCCTAAACAGAAATCTAGATGAAATTAATCGATTTGATGCGTCTTCCAAAAATGTCTTGAATGTTCGCTTGTTTCTTTGTTCGAGCCAATCAAGAAACACAAACAAAGAAACAGGAAATGAAACGAAAGGCAAAGTAATCATTAAACATTTCACTTTGAATCGTACTCAACTTCTCTTATGACAGTTTGTGTTGCGTGGCCCGGTCTCACCTTTTCCGTTAGTCTACACGATAAGGAAACTATGCTTGTAATGCGCCAACTCAGAGCTCTATCATCGGATGCATTAAGAAACAGTAAGCCAGCATTTCTTGAATTTGACAGTAGATATAAACTTGGGCTGGGTGGTCGACTCCCAAAAGTTGAAAGATAAAGTTTTTGATAAACAAATGAGTAAATATGTGTTCACTGAGCAATACCAGTCCAGGCAATCTAATGCAATACAGCACCAGACAGACATTATTTTTTATTTCTCAAATGTGTTATATAAATATAGATTCGTGGACTGTTTATATAAATAGACATAGCTAAACTGCTAGCCGCCGCGTTCCAAACAGGAAGTGAACATGGGCGTGCTTCTGGCTCCATCGACTCTGGCTCCAATTCACTTTACATTAGAAAACTGTGGCCCCTCTCTCTGTAACTGCTGCTGTCAGGCTCGTCATCTTGGTCTTAAAATGTTTGTATTAACCCGCTCTACATGATCCTGGTATTTCTATTTCGGTATTGTGTCCGTAACTCAAGATATAAACATTAACAACAGACAAATCAGGTGTCTTCTTTCCCCGAGGTCACTCCCGCTAGTGTTAGCAACAGGTTTGACTGACAGCGTTGCTAAGCGCCCGCTCCCTGCTAAACCAGCCCTGCGGGTGGGAAGGGGCATTACCTTCAACAGCTTTGCTCCAGATTGGCTCTTTGGTTGCTATGATACTCGTCCAGATTGGTCTTTGGTTGCTATGATACTCGCAGTTGGAATTCCAAATATGGAACTTGGCACCAAATTCGCCGCTATAACTGCTCTAGCCTCGATGCGCTTCACTGGACGGGTGCTGAACACTATGGGTGACGTCACACTCACTTAGTCCACTTCTTTATACAGTCTGTCTACATTTGAAGGTTTTTGTAGAAAATGAATTATTGGGCCATTTTTTTATCTTTGTAATAGCACTTTAAAACATCTCCCAAAAGTTGGGAGATTGAACACAGACCAGGAAAGGCATTGGGGTGACACATTCTCGTACCTAAAAAAAACTATTTGTTCATTATGAATTGAGTTTGTTCATGATTTACTAAAGGTCCTATGTCACACAAAACTGATTCTTGTGACCTTTAAGTCCTGTTATAATGTTGTTATCTCATCGAAAACATACTCAGAGCACCGTTTTGTTTCATTCACATATTTTAGTCTGTTTACATCTCCAAAGCTCAAAATGCTCTGTTCCACCTTATGATGTCATGAAGCGATAGTTTTCACTTTAACAGTTATCTTTTACCTTTTGTTCAGTAGAGATTGGAAATTCCAGGGCTGAAAAAATCCAAATGATTCTAGTGAAGGTGTGTGGAGTTTAAAAACACAGTGGAGCACTTCCTGTATTACCACATGACATCACAAGAGTAAACTCAGTCTAAATATGCAGGGTTTGTGTGTTAAACATGTGTGAATGAAACAAAACACAACTCCAGGTCTGTTTGTGATGAGGAAACAACATTAATAGCGTAATATGGGCCCTTTAAGGCTAATAAAATGTTGATAAAGTACCAAAGGTTTTAATGAATCTGGTGTATATTGCAAATTGTGTCAGTTCATCCTCACGTACAGCATATTTCATCTGGATTTGAACTAAAACCAACAATTGTGAAATCTCCTAAACAACTACTTTTTAATTTGTCAACGCATTTGCATGAATAATGGCGAGTCCCCGCAGGAGGAAGTTGTTTATTAGTGTGTTTATCCTGGACGTGAGGTGTACTGTTTGACTTTACGTAAATGAAATAAAACAGGAACATTCTCTTCATCTGTGGTCCGCATCACTCAGCACAGAGACAGGTCTGCGCAGTGTGACGTGCGCGCTCCGCTCTACCACTCACAGTGAAATATGGCTCTGCATACTCTGTTTATTTGTCTACTACATGGATTTAAATGTATTGTATGTCAACTATGGGGTCCGTGGGTGGACCCTTTCCAAATAGCTTCACAAACGCAAGAGATAAAGACCTGAATGTGAGCCAAATATGTAGAAAGCTGTTTTTAAGCCTCACTTCTGCCATGGTGGAAGTGTTGTTAGTCATGTTGACATCTGCACGCCGAAGAACTCAAGAGCGGTGGGCAGAGGAGCCATCACTCTCGCTAATAGTTTGTTGTATAAATGTTTTGACAGGTCAGTTGATTTTGACATATTTGAATACAAAACCTGAATATTTTATCTGTTGAGAATGCAAAATGTGGAGAGGGCTTACGAATACAACCTTCATACAAGTCTCATTTTTTTAAAGATATTTTGCTTTATGATTCATTATAGACAACATCTTTATTATGATTGTGTTCTTGTTATGTGTCGTATTTTATGTATATCTGTTTTTGTTTATTGTTGTTTATGTAAATCACTTTGGGCATCTTAAGTTGTATTTTAAATGTGTTATATAAATAAAATTGAATTGAATACTATCACGACTAGCTGCTTCCTGTTTTTATTCATCTTGAATGGTATTCAACTGCGTAAAGAAGACATCAACTTTCTCTAACGGTAGAATTTGTACAGCATGATCACTTGATATAACATTGTGGATAGTAACACCTTTATAAGTAGATTATTGAGTGACAGTCGGATTAGCAGCCCCCAACCCCCAGGATCAGCAAAAAATGATGTATGTTTAATCCATTTCATTATTTTAAGTCAATCCAAAGCAAATAATTTACATTTTTGGATGATCTATTTGAAATATTTATGTTCATTTCAAATCAAATATTTAGAAGAAAATGTTAGTTCTTTTTTTTTTTTTTTTTTTGAAGCCAGCCTGCCCACACCCATAATCACCACTGTTTGTTTCTTGGACCACTTTTGATGCCAAGAGTTTTTGGAGATATACTAACAACAAGCTGTAACTTATCCCGTATTTTTAAAATTTATGTTAAAATGTTACTGAAGGAGTTCCATGCAGGATAAACAAAACCCAAAAAGTTATTCTCAAACTCTCCAAAACACCGAGATGTTTGATGTTCTCCACGACGGCGCTGCTCTCCACAGTAATCTGAGGATTTGATTGAAGACACTCGATTGTTGTAACGTTAGCCCGTGTGACCCCCCTAAGCATTTAACGAGGAAATGACCGCCACACTCTGGGCAATTTGTGGCAATTCGTGGCTGTGGCGACGAGTGTGGTAGGTGTATCGTCTGTCCTTTAATCAGACCAGGCCCCGGGATCAGGCCACATTGTCTCACAGTGATGTCACCGAAACCAGAGCAATGTGGGTGAACTGCAGCAGAAATGAAAAGGCTCGTTTAAGTGATAAGTGAACAATTACCTGAGGTGAAGCAGGTTTGGTCCCCAGTGGTGGTCTAACTCTAGTGTAAATAAATGGTTAATGGTTTGAAGTTGACCCCAAATTAACCTAACCCACATTGTGTAAGTCTGAGGTCACCGTGCCGTTTCAGCTCAGGACACTGGAGGTAGAATGATCGTCTTATTATCGTAAAGTTGGTGATTTGATCCCAACGTTGTCTGGTGGCACCAAACTCGCCTGTGTATCTATGTGCACGTGTGTGGGGGTATTTATCACATTATGGGGACTAAAATCTCTCCACACACTCAGTTCATGGGGAATGAACTGAGTGTGTGTCCAGGAAATGATTATAAGTGTGTGAATGAGTCAGAAAGTGCATTGACATAGTCTAGCAGCAGCCATATTTCTGACAGTCAGCCCCAGGGCAGCTACGGCTACATTTGTAATTCGCCACAACAAAGTAAATGGTCAAATTTTTTATGGTAAATTGTCACATTTTTCTATTGCACTTTTCCACCTTCAAGGCTCTCAAAGTGCTTTACATGAAGGAAACACTCACCCTTTCACACACACAGTCACACACCAATGTACACAGACGATGGAGGGCAAGATGGGTCGAGTGTCTTGCCCAAGAACACAACGGCAGCATTCATCTGTGGGAGCTGGATTCGCACCATCAACCTGTGGGTCAGTGGATCTCACCGCTCTACCAATTCTGTTTATGTCGAGAGCAGGATTGGAACCAATGTTAATTGGATGTGAATGTTATAACTTGATTAATCAGGACAAGTGACGTCAAAGCTTTCTTTCTTTCTTTTTTTTTTTACAAGCATGTGATCTTAGCAGAATTATTGTGCCTTAAGAGATTTGAAGAAAACACTTCACTTCCATAATCATCAATAATCAGCAACTGGCAACATCTTTGTCGAGTCATGCTAAGTCTTTTTATGACGCACACCTCAGGAAGAGATGGTTTATGGGAAATGTGGTCTTTATTACCAGCTACACAGTTACTAGTAGCACCTTCACACTACTTTACCAATACACTTTATGAGTCTTTACACCATTGTTCTCGTTTTCACTGGTTTGTGCAGTTTAGACTTGGATTCTTCGAACCCGGAGCTGGCAGTGCAAATCCCATTCAGGAAAGTATGAGTAATGCTTTCGCTTCCCAAACTTTATTGTTTTGTGCGAAGCATGGCAGGTAACCCCCAGCAGCCAAAACAGTTGCAGAGAAAACCAAATTAGGGCCAAGAGGTTGAAGAAGGTTAACGCATAAAAGTTAACACTAAAACGGTCTTGTCCCATTGGGTTAGCGGTGTCCTCACATGTCCTGCTTGTTCTGTGGTGCAAAGGGGAAGCGCTTTTGTCTCACACGTCCATAGTCATCCCTCATCCTGATTCTGTGCTTCCAACCACTCCATTGTGGTTTATGTGGAGGCTGACTGTAAAAATCATTACACATTTGGAAGTGAAGTGGCTTGAAAATGTGATTTTTGGGGGGTATCTGTGTTCAAACTGGGTTCCTGTCCAAAACTGACAGCTATTTAACAGGCAGAGAAAGTGCAATGATCATAATAAAAGAGCCCTGAGGAATTTCCACCCCTTGCTTCTGTCTTTGTGGTGAAAAGGAAGTGGTTTGTTGCATGTTGGCTATGAATGGTACAGACAGACCATTATGCTGTCAGGAGAGGAAAGGTTGTGCTTGTGTGTGGAATTAGCCTGAGCATTATCTGTCTGTGCTTAAAGGGGCTGTACCATTTCTTTCATGTAATAAAGTCCAATTTATTTTTGCAGATTTATTGTAAAAGCAGCTGTTAGGGTCAAAATGTGACCGCTGTGTGCTGTTTGCCCTGAATTATAAAGCATTAAGCATTACCATGATGGCAAAATTCCAAAGTGCTCATAAATGTAAATAATTCTTAAACATTGTGTTAATAAAGTGAATAATTGGGATACTATGTGTTGGGAAAGTGAGGAGAGAGTTTAAAATTACGTTTTGTTAATAAGAATGTAAAAATCAGGTACGGTCCCTTTAACTGCATGTAATCTACTATATCTTGGTTCATTCTAGGTAAACTTCTCTTTAACCCATTTCACAGTGTTTAACATTGACATGATTTGCACTGGTCCCAGTGGCCTGCACTTCAACTCACATTCTGGAGGTTTCCCCAAAAGACATCAGTCTGACACAGGCCCCATGAGAATCAACGAGCTCCAACAAATAATGCAGCCCTCAAAGTCTGGCCTGATGTTTTACCACATGGGAGGCTTTCTAATGTTAAACAAATGGTACTTATGGATACAACTTAAGGCTTAAAAGAAACCTACGGGAATAATATTGACAGCTTTACACGCTTTTGATATTAAACTTGTGGTCATTTGGTGGTCAATTTTATGTTTATCTAAAATGAGGCAAGTTTGTTTTGTTACTAATGAGAGATGTGGGAATTGCACTTACATTTGCATTTGTATTTCCAAAACATTACCAGGGAACAAGGGAAGGGAGGGCCGATTGTTAAAACTGAGCTGCCTTTTATAATCCAACCTTGCTAGCTTATGTTTAACGTATTAGCTGTGTCTAACTCATGTCCTTCACACCGGACACGAAATAGAATTGTAGCGTTGCCATATTGGGTACTTTTCACTCAACGCTGTGAAATCGTTCTTCTGTAAGCCAAAATGTCTTAGTATGGGTTCGAATAACACACCCGGTGTTATTATTATCAGAGTGTCGGTGACTTTGTTAGACCTGATTTATGGATTGATGGAGGTTTTGAAAGCCCTAAGTCACCATTTGTGTTTCTAGTTCTGAAAAATGCACTTTTCTTGCCAAGCAGTCACAAAGGTCTGACCACGCAGACCCCAACGACGGCCTCCTCTAAGCCTGATCAAACAGGGGAAAGGGATAACACGCTGTTTTCAAGACCTACTTTTGGAGCTCTGGTAAAACTCTAATACACAAAGTACAGGGTGAATTACTGCCCTGGAGCTATTCATATAGGCTCTATTTATTCAAATTCACTTTCCCACATTAGACCCAGGATCAAGGCTGCAACATGGAACATGAGCACAGTCTAGTCCAGCCATTCCCAAAGTCTGCTGTGCCGCGGCCCCTCCGTCGATGTGAAGATCACACAGGGGCCCCTAATGTGGGACGCTACATATAAAAGGATATGCAATGTTTTCTCCTTAAATTTATATGTCAAAACAATACATTCCTGTGGGCTTAATACTAATAAGAAATATAAACAAATAGTCTGTCTCAGTTGATTTAAAGCTCAATTTTCTTTCTTGCTTGTTGTGTGGAAAACCTTCTGGGGTCTCTTCAATGCTGTAATGCCTTTTTCTGTTCTGTGGATTGTGTAGCTCTCGGACAGTGGATTCGAGTATTGAGGACTGTACTTTGTATAAAATTGAGTTTGTCCAAGACAAATTTCTCCATTTGGAGACAATAAAGACTCTGCTATCTTCACATAGGCTAGAAGTTTTGCATTTTAATGAAGCTCCACATTTTAGAAAAGGCCAGTCTCATACACTGTAGTCACGCTGACACCTTTTTCCTTAAAGGGACACCATCTAGATGTTATTGGGGCACTATAAAGATGTTATTGCGTTTCCCAGAATGCTCCACTGTATGGAATTAAAAGTATATCTTTATGGAGACAAGTACCATCAGGCCAAGTTACAGGTCAGATCTATGGACCCGCTCACAGTAAGAATGCATTGTTTTAAGCAATAAAAACAATTAATAAATGCAAGGTACATATGTTTAATGTCATACTGTGGAACATTCCAGATAAAGTAATAAAATCTCTATGGAGACAATCAAGTGACGGACCTGCAACCAAAAACTTACATTCTGTACCTTTAATGTATTTGAATAACATACACTTGCCACTGGGTTGATGACGCTTATTCCTGAAATACTTCTACACTTTTCATTTGACCCATTACACACTTTCCAAACTGTTTATTTAATGCAAAATGAATACGATGGGAAGCACTGCATGGGCACATGTACAGTTCTCGTTGGAGAGCGGGTTCTTTTTAACTTGAAAATATTTGTGTGGTAGTTGTACCATAGAGACGCCCCCTATAGAGCTGAGTGCCCACCTCTCACCTGCGTTTGTCCTTGTGCCCTGATGAAGACTGTATTGGTTGAAACATGTTGGCGCATATGTTTTTATCCTTTACAGTCAAAGATGCGGTAAAGGCTTTTAAAGTTTTCTATACAGATCGAGTGCCTTGGGTTTTTGTAGCATGATTTTCTACGCATTTTTTAGATTTTTCCCTGCAGACAACTTTTGAAATATTTCCAGTTTATTTAATGCTTGGTGAGCTGGCTCACCTATGTTTATTTGTGAAAGTGTGATTAGTCATGACTGAGCGCTGATCTTCAAAATCACCTTCTACCTTTTAACAACAGCTTGCTATGCAGAGATGGTCCTTCCTGTGCTCTGTGTTACTGGGCTGGGCTTATCTGGTGTATTTATCCAGCCCACATCCAGCTCGGCCTGGAAGCTGTAGTCCAGTCAGGAATTCACAGTTGTGACAAGGTTTACGTTGGCCCTACGGCCTGAAACTAGAGCTGAACGCTTCGATTCAGGCAAATAAATCATCTAAAGTGAGGGATAGCACATAGAAACATAAAGAAATAACTTTATAATGCTTTGTCTTTAAGAAAATCCATCCTTATCTTCAGATGTTAATCAATTATCCAGATAGCAACACTAAACATACATGCATCTGTGATAAATGTAAGTGGGAGGTTACATTCCTGGTGTCATGATGTGGTCAGTGATGCATTTATAAGCCAAACTCACCAACACATTTGATGCCCAACATTTTAAAAGAATAATGTTGTTTTAAGAGTAAAACAAAGAAAAGGATTGAACTTGTGGGTCAGGATCTGAATGCTCTGCCTCTGCTAAGTTTGCACCATGAGCGGGATTTGAACCCTCTACCAACTGAGCTGTTGTCACCCCCACTAAAGTCTTTAGACTCAGGTCTCGTCACAGTCACTAAAGATAAGTGGACTGTGGTTGACTCAAAAGTGTAAACCACACATTTACAGAGGTTCAAATAACGTCCACGATACTAAACAGTAAAATTTGATTTTGATAATGAGGAAAAAGATTGATTGTCCCTTTAAGAAATACTACTGAACTGATCTGCCACCCCCACGCCAGTCCGTTTGCACATTATAGTACTTCTTCTCCTCTTCTCTCTTCTCTATGTATCGTGTAATCTGTATATTTGTTGTTTTTGTTTTTGTGGTTTTTTTTGTTTGTTTTGTGTGACGTGTGCTATATAAATACACTTGAAATGAATAGAATATGATGCACAGGTACAAGACAACAGCTTTCCAAATTCAACTCATCTGTCTGAGCGGAAAGCGAACTGACTAATGCTGTGCTAATGGTGCTGAACTGTTTACAAAAAATCTGAAACAGGAAATTAGTCAGCGAGATTACAGCGACAAATCACTCAACAGGTGTTTTCAATGCAACACAGAACTGACTGTTCTTTGACAAAAATGTAATGTGCAGATCCAGACCATGACTCACAATAATCATGCATATAATATATTTCAAATGTTTCACTTTTTCATTCTTCCCTCCACCCATGCCTTATTTTGACAATAGAAGCAGTCAGATGAACACCGTCCAAAAGGGAAAAGTGCCTGAAACCATATACAATGTAGTGGGTGAAACATCATTACATGTGTGTAGGTTGTAAATGTTAATAGAAAGTATCATTAACTCAGTGTGGAGGCTGAGCGCTGTGGTTTGAGTCTGACTGCGCTGGTGCTGCTGTAAAATCAAACCGCGGTCTCACTGTGCAGTCAGCGTGTGAAGCTACGGACACGCCTCCCTTTAAGATCATTAATAGAATATTCTAAGACAGACACCATGGAGAGATAAAGTCTTGAAACTAAAAAAATATACAATCTGAACTGGCTTTGTATAATGTGCTGAAACATGACGGTGAACTTTGCAACATAAAGTGGAAAATCGATTTGACTTAGCAATCAAATCAGAAATGTGGCTTGCATCACCTTTAACATGGAGCACTACTGCGGAGCCAGGTTCTCTGACTCAAGCCGTAAAACCTCAGCTGCTGACTACCACAAATCTGATCAATCCATTCTCAGACGCAAGAGATATGTAAATTACACAGGTTGTGGACTGAGAATAATTATATTCTTAATGCAGGGTATCCAGGAGTG
>KN469153.1:2931-22733 GCA_000787095.1 Periophthalmodon schlosseri
CCATGTCATTTACACTAGCCTGACTCATGCAGTGAGTAAGGTCATTTTCACACTGCCCTTTTATGCCGACATAACTAGTGGCAATCGCTCCAAGAGCGGTGCGCTTGGGCCAGTGTGAACCCAACAGTCAAAATCTGATTCTAATTAAACGGCTGCTCCAAGAGTGCTTAAAACAGGTGGTTTCGGAGCGGCTCCATTCGCAAGGGCAAGTGTGGTGTGAACGTGGCCGACCTATGCAGACCTATGCAGACTGCCATGCAAGTAAAAGTGCTTGGAATTGGTAAAAAACGTTACGACCACATACTGTACATTTGTATGAATGGGCGCTGCAGAGCTGCTGTTTGACACGTTCCTCGGCCGAGGAAATTTGGATCAGTTCAGTTCAATTCGAGTTTATTTATATAGCACATTTAAAACAACTTCAGCTTACCAAAGTGCTTTACATCAAAGTCAACAAAAAACAAATATACACATAACAAAATACATAGGAAAACTTTGAGGCAGTGTTATAGAAAACAACACGGCAAAGTGGTGCAAAAAGTGCGCTTTGCAAATCTCCATCAGATTTGAATGAAGAGGGTAACACCAAGTCCAGGGTGTGTCTTTTCTCATGTGTTGAGCCTGACAGTGGGTTAAGTTAAACAAATCAAGTTTAAAAAGTCTTTCACAAGAGGTCTGAATTCGCAACAAACATGAATATTAAAATCCCAGACAATCAAAAACTGGCGATAGCGCAGTAATAGGCCTGTCAGGAGATCTGTGAAGTCCTCAGTAAAATCTTTATTGAACTTTGGAGGGTGATACACCAAAGCGCACAGGACCGGGGTTCAAGGTTTACTGTGAAAGTCAGAAGCTCAAAATTCGAAAACGGAATCAGAATATGCCGACGGATAGCTGGATTTGTACAATGTTGCTCTCCCCCACCTCTGCCAGTCCAAGGAGAGTTCAGATAGAAACAGTCAGGTAGTAAAGGGGAATGGGAAAGACTCACTTGGAGCCATGTCTCCGTGAACAATGAATGTTTTATTAGCTCGTGATCTAGCATTCAAAAGACCCAACTGGAGGTCACATCCTAAGGACCCACTGTAGCTTTGCCCACGACAAATTATTCCTGAACAAGATTCAGCTCACTCCTATATCACGTTTGCATCATTGACTTGGGAACAAAGTCCATGTACTAATAAAGCTTCACCCTCCTCTTCTCATAAAGAATCATGAAAATGTAATCATCCATTGGAACTTACTGAAAGCTACGAAAGTAAATACGATTATAGATTTGCAGTGGAAGTATAAGGTAAAACATGTTACTCAAGGGAAACTACTGGTGTGATTTATGCTGAACTTTACTGAATGTAACTCATTCCTACCTTTTGTATTAAATGATGGCCACAACAATTGCCAAGGCAAAAGTACCCATGATACCTCTTGTGTTCTTTAGAAGTATATACAGTAATGATTTTCCCTTAAAGCTACAATCTGCAAGTCTTATTTGATTTTTATTTTCACCAGTAGATGGCAGATATGAAACCTGTCCCCTCCTCACCTGGCCTTTTTTCAGACTCACCTGTGCTCTCTGGTCTTCTGTTAGACCAAAGCTGGCTTGTTTTAATCATCTTCTAAATATATACTGCAATATCGATAACATCTAGTGGCGATAAGTGAGAATACAACAGGTCAAAGTCAAATACCTCACTCACAGCAAGAATGTATGATTTTCAAGCAATAAAAACATCTGTAATCAAATAAATGCGTAGATGATAGGTTCATACTGTGAAACATCAGAATTCAGTTTCATATAGTAAATATAAGCTATGATAAATCCAAATAATAATAAGGCATTCATTAAAAATAAGGTCAATAAAAACTGGAACTAGACTTTGACTGAATACTGCATACACAAAAAATACACCCCATCATGAGAATTCAACCCTCAGTGTCGCCATCTGCATTGCGTAAATAGCTGAATTTAGCATTTGAACCACACACAAATGCATGAGGAGAAAGTGGCCATTCAAAGTGCGGTGACAGTTCCTCAGTAGAACTTGAATTATTACATGTTGCAGACCTTTGTGTCCCTGTCAGTGCAGATGATTCATGCCTATAGGGTGGCACTGTGCCCGTCTCCTCCCTCTTGTCTCCTCCACCCAGAGTCCTTTTTTAAACAGAGCGTCATAATTGGGACCATCCAGACATGTGCAATTTCAGATTCACAATAGACTTCAGGACTGCGTTGTCATCCCCTAGCGAATACCGACTTAGCCTAAAAGTTAATCAGTGAAGATTTTAGGATTTTTAGAGCCATAATTTAATTAAATTTTATTTACAGTAACAAAACAAACAATTATAAAAAAATATGATTCCTAATTTTCCTAATTTTATGATTTCATGTCCTTTGTTTATAGCGGAAGGTGTGGGGATCTAGTGTGGAGGTTGACCAACAGGCTTTGACCGCACGTGCACACGTTTTGAATTGTCCTGTAAATAAATTAAATGAAACACATTACGGACTACGTGAGCTTTTGTATATTGATGCATTTTGTCTGAGTCAAGACGCGGTCACCCTAAGAATGGCTGTTTACGTGTCTTGCAGCTAATGTTACATTAGAAACAAGGATGCTAATCACAACTTGAGTTCAGCGTCTCACCATTTCGGGATCCCTGTTCACAAAATCTTCATCTTAAATGTGCTGTGCCTGATTTTTTACTGTCTTAAAAACATAAAAGAAACAGAACTAGTTCATTTTGCAGTGGTCCAAACGCATTCTGAGCTTCGTAATTATTCACCACGATGAGTTTACAAGCACTTTTCACAACTTTCAGAGGCCAGAGCAGAGTTTAAATCTCGGCACGGTACAGCTAACAACTACCATGCTAACTACCCGTTTTGACTCTGCACCCTAAAAAGTGTTGGGTTATTTTGGTAACTCAACTGCTGGACTACAGGGTCAAAATGTGTTGGTTCACAAGTTGGGTTATAATAACCCAAAGTTGGATTAAAATAAATAACCCAGCCTTTTTTCCAGTTATATGTTTTATGTAGAAATGTCAGTAACTCATCCCTGCCTGTGGTCTCTTCTTGCTTCTTACTGTTCTAATTACAAAAGGACTAACTTATAACCAACTAAATAAGCAAAACTTCTGTTAGCTTAAGATGGCCATTTTCTCAAAATAGCCTAACCTAAAAGCCAAAATTGACAGAGAAATTACATGTTAAAGGTAGCAGAAAAGTCTGTTATTATTATTAAAATACTGAATGTGTAAAAAGGTGCGCATTTACCATTAGCTTTAGCCTAACCAGAGCTAACCATTTTTGTCACTGCCTGACTTAGGCTACGCCAAAGTGTAGACAGGGGGATTTATCACGGGATTCTTATACAAATTCCACTCATTACAACCAGTACCAAGCTTTGGGCCCAGAGAGCAGCTCCCCGCCCCGTGTGTGTGAGCAGCCAGGGTCACACTCGAGACCATCAAACCAAACAGTGTGTTTTAGGCTTTGTTTCCTCATGCTATATTGTCTATAGTGATAGCTTTGCATATCTTAGCTTTGTACTTGCGCTAAATTTTATAATACAACAAAAGTGGCATTAAAAATATAGATTGCAAATGTAGGAGAGTCATCTGGTGAGGACTACGCCCCCCGGTCCCATCCACGCGCTGACGTGCCCTGCCCGGGGGACGTAAACACAGTGCCACACCTACAGATCTACATTATTGAGGCAGGGGTCCTACATTTGTCCTGGCATCTTTGGACATTGACATTTGATGTGCAGTATGGACATATTTCCAGGTCCCAATGAGAACTACATTGGATTTATAACGAGAGGACTGTAAGAAGAAGTGACGCAGCTGTAAAATCTTGGTTGTGATTATTATTACAAACAAATAATAAAACAAATGTGGTATGATAAAGGTTGTTTTTGCATTTATAAACTAGTATAAAAAGGTATTGTAATGATTCCAGAATTAAATTTCTGAATAAAAATACATCTAGTTTCAAATACACAAACAAAGCAGTGGTCAGCTTTTGTTGACCACTGATTGCTTTTTCAGAGGATGCAAAGGATGCAGAGGAGAAGAGGAGATGGTCAGATGGAGCAGATGGAGGAGAGGGTCAGATAGAAGAGAGGATCAGACAGAGCAGAGATGTGAGAAATGTTTTCTCTTTTTTCTAATACAATACCTTAACTTCAAATATGTTGGTACTTCCTTCAGCCATCACTATTTTAGAATGATCTCGGTCAGAGTTTTGTGTAGAGATGTGCATTTCCTTGTTCATCTTCACAATTAGACTTATCCTGGATCTCTTGGCTGGGCCACCCAATCACGTCCTCTGTCTTGTGCAATAATGAGGCTGTGTTTAATTTCATTCTATTTGCATAAAGACAAAAACTTACATAAACAGTTTATATTGTAGTCCTCCTCATCAGTCTCATCTGATCAACAGACCTGAATAATAAAAACAATTATATTATTGTATTCATGTACTGATTATTGGAAGAGAGAATGAAAATTGTATTTTGTACATAACAAGATAATTATACAATGACTCCAGGTGTTCTACTGATCAACAACAAATAATCATTTACAGCAGATCTTTTATAGGATGTGAAAAATGTTGTCTCTTTATTTTCTAATACAACACCTACACTTCAGAGATGTTGGTAGTTGGTGATCTCAGTCAGAGTCATGTGTGGAGGTGAGCATTTCCAATCTTTGCTCGTTCGTCTTCAAAACTACTCACATCCTGGATCTTTTTGGCTGGGCAAAACCGTTCGATCGTCTGTCCATCCAAACCTGTGTCATGTTTTTATGTTATTCTATCTGCATTAAAAAACATACATAGATCACGTAGGGTCACTAGGAGGACTACAGCAACGATCTTCTCAGGAGTTCCCACAGATGTCAATTTTACATAACATTTTCAGGCATGACAGCTGAGACTGCAGTCACATATTGCACTTACCTTTGTCCAGGTGTAGCACTAGCTCTGGATGAACATGCAATACATCTACTGTAAACAACAGACAAACAGTGGTGATAACAAAATGTACTGATTGCTTTTACACATAATTTGACAGAAATAAAACTGTTTCAAATTAAAATTATGTAATTGTATTATCTCTTGTGCATGTTTTTAATGAGAAGTAAAACATTATTATTATTAATATTAGTACATTAACATTTATCTAATTAATTAAAATTTAATTGGGTTGAATATTTAAAATAGAAAACCTGTCTTATACTAGTAAATATTTGTTTAACTTTAACTTTAACTCTTGTAAATATGTATATATTTAGAAGATGATTAAAACAAGTAACTGCTAGTATAAGAGGCATTCCACCTTAAATATTTTAACCCCACATTTGATTTAATTTTACCCCAGTGTTGGGTAGAAAATATAACCCAACAGGTTGGGTCAAATCATATTGGGTTAAAATAACTCAACGTTGGCTCGGCCCATATGTAGTGTAAGAGCTGCTTATACAATATATCTGTACAGGGGCAAAACAGTTTTTACTTAATTACACATAAAAAATTTGGTACAGGCCCTTTAAGGAAGATATTATAATGTTTTGTTTTGGGGTTTTTTTCTGGTATAAAGTAGTAAGTTAGTATAATAAACATAAAAGTTGTTGTTGTTTTGTCAAACTCAATACTCATCTAAAACTGTAATATAGTAATATTAACGTAACTATTGGCTTCCAGTTTCAAATTACAGAGCTGAGAGATCCTGCCTCATATTGGCAGTTCATCGTAGCAAGTTTTTATTAGCGAAAAATGACTATGCAACATTATTGTACGCTACGTTTATGCTAAAGCTTCAAACGCAGAACAATGCAGGATTACGCAAACGTCCATAAATCTTTCAAAATGCACTATCAAGGAACAGTCTTTGTCTTTTCTTCTATTTTCTTTTTGCTTTTTTATTGAAATAAGGCAGTATTAATCACAATAAAAAAAAAAAAAAACATATAACATTGCCAAATATAAAAAAAAAAGAGCCTGGGTTTCCCTGGAGAACTCTCTTCGGGTCGTGTCGGCCATATTGCAAGGCTGGTTTTCCGCACAGAGACGGCGCAGGGAGACGATGGACGCTTCAAACACCCCAAAAACATATTTAACCATCATAGGGACTTACAAAGACGTTTAATGAGGTGAAAATGTTGCTTAGTTCTGCTTTAAAAGTTGATTTTGGACAATACATCTCCATTACTTACAGAGGCGGTAACACTCCTTCAATAACTGCACGCTGTTTTTATCAAGTCTCCTGGCACTCTGCAAACTTAAGATAAGAATCCATTCTTTTAAGAAACAATAATCCCTCCTCAAGCAAGCAGCATTCTACCATCGAAATCTCTTTTAAATCTCACGTTTTCTACCAGCAGATATTTAGGCTCCTGTGGTCCACCTTGTACGATGGCGTCACACATTGAGAGCTTAATGAGCTTCCAGATACCATCAAATAGATCCAACTTCCTTACTGCATACTATCTCGTCTCTTATCTGTTTTAATACATGACCCAGTAAATCTACAGGTTTAATCTTACGTTAACCTGCCCATCACATGTACTGTGTATAGGCAGCGGTTCTTTCATCCCTCTATCAGATTGGCACCATGTTCCCGCCTTATCTCGGTCCATTCTGCACGTGTCCCAGGACAACACGGGGACCGGGGGGGACCGGTGGGACGTGATTTTGGCGCCAGAAGAATAGATGTAATCCAATGTGTTTCGCTATTACTTACATAGTCAAAGCCAGCCCCCTTCCCCCAGTACCGGCAGCACAGATAGCCACGAGCAGACATGGCTTATCTCAGCTGGCAGAGAGTGGACAGAGTATTTGAAGTTCCGTACCTGTTTATTTTGAATATACATACAATTCTCAACTCTCAATTCAGCAGAGTTACTCCCTTAACTGGCCGGTAACCGACGACAGAACGTTCACATCCGCTTATCGGCACAGCAACCGAGCGTCACATAAAAAAACAGTAACATTAATAACGACACATTAACAAAAACAACAAAAGGTTTCAACCCTGACGACTCTAACACATAATATCAGATACATGCAACTTAAAACTCTGGACATTTTGCCTGTTGTCAGGTTGTGTCTATGTACAGTTTTTCTTTTTTAATAATTCTGCAAAAATGTCAACAATTTTGTGTTTCTCTGTCAATATGGGGTGCTGTGTGAACATTAATGAGGAAAAAAAATGAACTTAAATGACTTTAGCAAATGGCTGCTAATGAGGAAAAAAATGAACTTAAATGACTTTAGCAAATGGCTGCAATATAACAAAGAGTGAAAAATTTAAGGGGGTCTGAATACTTTCCATATCCACATTAAATGGGATTATATATTGAAATTACACATTTACTTCAAATAATATAAAAATATAAGAATATATACACTACCATTCAAAAGTCTGGACGCATCCTCTCATTCATATATTTATTTTTCTTTATGTTTAGTACTTTCTACATCTTGGATACATACGGAAGACATCAAATATAGAGGCTAAGGTACGATATATGGAATTATGTTGTTAAAAAATATTTAGTTGAGTTATTTCACTTTTTTTCTTATGTTCAAATCCTCAAAGTTGCCACTCTTTGTTTTGTCGATAGCACTTCAAACCCTTGGCTCTCTTGATAAAGTTCCTTGAAATGGTTTTCACTTCAGGTGATCTGCCTCCGGGTCAAAGCAAAGAGTGGTTCTTTTTAAATTGTTTAAATCTATAAGGTGTTTTGAGTTATTTTGAGTTTATTTTTTGTTTGCTACATTATCAATATCGATATATGTCCATTCATCGTTCCAGTGCCTTCAGTGAGAATCTACAGTGTAAATAATCATGGAAATAAAGAAGAGAAATAAATGAAAGTGTATTCAGACTTTTGACTGGTAGTGTAGATGGTATATATTCTGTTGGTATTCCTTAATATACCCAGCCAAACTAAGAAAACCTTATATCAAACTTGATTTCAGAGATGTAAGTTAAGAAATTGTTGACATTGATTCAAACTTCATATTACAACTATGTACTGTGTGATATACTCCAACATCTTACACTTGAAAATAAACCTACCTATATGACCCAGAGTCTCACACATTTACCTTAACAACCTTGAGTTCTTCTGAAGAGATTAAATTCACCAGCAAAGAAATGGAACCTAATAAAGACCAACACCACCTTGGACCTCCACGTTACAAACTTCCAACTTCTGTCTGCGGTTGATTCACGAACGCAGCTATCCCATAATGCTTTGTTTTGATCATTTGGCTGACTTCTTCATATAAGTCTCATTTTTCCTCATATTTTAGTTGACCCAGCCAGGTCTTTCGATTAGTTCCTTCATCTCTCTGAGCTTCTTTCTCCATTTCTACTGCGAACTGCCCTATACCTTTTTTAATCTGCATTTGCTCAGCACTCAGAGAATTATGAATATTTGATATGGAAGTATGGAGTCCGCTGATGTGGTAGCGGTCAGGTGATGCGTTTCCTCGTGTTCTCGGGAGGCCAGGGGAGGGATGGTGCCAGAGGAAATGTGCAGTGCCATCTGGCTGTTCCAGTTGAAAATGGACACTTAGAGAGGGGAGGACAGGTGTTGGGCTGAAGCATGACTAAGAATGGGCCTCAGTAGTTGATTTAACCTTGGACTGTCAGGAACTAAGTATAATATTGGCTACACGATGATGCAATGAGTCAATTTAGTTGGAATTTAATAATAATATTCAGGGATTGAATGAGATCTCGTGCGACAAGATCTCGCAAGATAAACCTTGATCATAAAATCGGTTAACCTTGATAAGTTGCACCTCTTGAAAAGTTGCAGTTCTAAAAAAGAGTGCAACGGCAAAAATATGAAATAAAATTGACACACAATAGAATTTTTTTTTTTTTTTTTTTCTAATTTTGTGTTGTCTTGTTTTGTGGGCATTGTATTGTGTCCCTTTCCTATGACTCTCCATACTTGAATCGATTCAGTTTTAAAGAAAAACTTTAAGTGGTGAGGTGAGAATGATGTTTTATCTTCAGCACATAGGAATAAAACCAATCTCCATAAATATAGGTTCATTCACATCAAGCTAGTCACTAAACAATGCCATACTTGAGACATACATAGCTAGAGTTGTAGTTAGCTTCATTCACGCTGGTTTCAGTAATCCTCTGTAAAAAGTCATTTTCCTCAGATTCTTTGAAAATACACAGTTTGAATTTTTCCAGGATTGTTGTCTCATAGATAGAGACCCTGCAAAGTTCTTTAGTCCATAAATCATTGCCAGACTCGATCAAAGGATTTCTGCTGTCAAATTTTGTTCATTACAACTGCGTATTTACTTAATGTGTTGGGACATGCTGTTTTTTGCTGAATTCCCTCTTCCCTTGTGACAGTACACTTTCAGAGAACATACAAAAAAATGTAACATTGCCAAATATAAAATCATAGCCAGGTTTTCTCAGGAGAGTTGTCTTTGGGTCGACGACGGCCATTTTTGCAAGGTTGGTTTTCCACTCAAAAACAGCACGGGGAGACGACGGACGCGTCAGACACCCAAAAAATACATATTTAACCATCACAATAACGTTTAATGAGGTAAAATGTTACTTAGTTCTACTTTAAAGGCCAATAAAATTATAACTAATGCATAATGTGTCCTTTAATCACAATTTCATTATAAACCTGCTTGTCTCCATGGAGACACACCCCTGATGCACCTTTAATAAGCTTTGTACAAGATTCTGTTCTGAAGCTACTTCTCTGTAGCTAGATCTTTGAATCGAGACTTGCTAATAGAATTTGGGTGAATGCAATTTTGGCTGATGTTTTTCCTTCAATCGCCACGGTGACAAGATCCAATTGTGGCTGCAAAATCACAGCAATTGACTTTGGACAGCAGCTTTGTGAAGATTAACAGGATTAATAAACGTGAACACAATTTGGTCCAGCTCCTGATATGTTCTACTCTGTTCTAACGCTATTTGGACTATAACTCCAGGGCTCACACATTGCCTGTCTCCTCTCCTTCCTTCTGTAGTGTCAACAGTAGTGTAGTGTCACTCCCCGCTCACACACGCAGCCTGAAGTGAAAATTTACCTAGCATTTTGCCAGAACAGGTCATGCGTGAACAAAACTGATTTCCTTGCATTTTTTATCTGGCCATTTCCCGGGTAAATTACTTGGTTCCCTTGGTTACGAACTTGGTTTCCTGGTTGCATCATTTAAATTGAATTCCATAATTATTAAGTTTAGCGTGTGTTGCTATGTTACCGCAGAGAGCCAGCAATTTACTGGCCCACAGGCAGAGTTTGTCATCCGGACGGGTCCGCAGCGCACCGCCCCTGACACGAGGCCCTGCACATCTGACAGGTGAAGAGTCATTCGTGGCTTCAAAGAGACTCGGGCCATAGACGTCAGAGCTGCTAGACTGTGTTAAAGTTTATGTGTAAGTGAAGTGAAACATGGAATGAAAATAAACAGTACGTTTGCGTGCGGACGTTTGAAAGAGGAGTCTATAACCGCAAAGCATAAACTGCCACAGGGGTAACAGAGCGCAGGAGGTATAGCAGACACATCGATGGAAGGTTGGTAGTTTGAATCTCACTCTCTTTGCTCATATAGTGATGGGTGATAGCAGTAGTTTTAGTTTCAATCCAATACCAAGTAATACTATGTCAAGTATTGTGATATCGTTCTCAGTTTTGTATTAGAATTTGCATTTCCCACATTTTACACCAGCTTGAACTGATCTAAAAATTAAATATATCTGCAGATGAACTAAATTATGAACTACGTATTAAAGAAATTACCAACATTTTATCAAAAAAACATTGTATTTTTGCATGAGAGTCAATAATTTTTGATACCTCAGTCAGTATCGACATGTAAATATTTGGTATCAATCCGCCCCTCACTATCCCTCTACTATAATTGATTCCACAAAGTATAAAACAGATTTGCAGCTGAAGAGGTTAAAGGTGCACAGTATAACTCTTCTAATGGGGGCCAGCCACCTTCTTGTCTCCATGGACAAGCGGGAGACACCACCATGCCAAGTTACAGGTCAGATCTGAGGAGTGGCAACCCCACTCTCAGTAAGAATGCTGGTTTGGAGGTGTATTGGAGTATTAAAAGCACCTGTAAATGAAAAAAAGGTAAGATAGAGATTTAATGCCAAACATTCAAAGCAAAACAAAGCAATAACATCTCCATGGAGACAAGCAGGTGGCAGACACCTCTACAAGAAAAGTTACCCTTTTCATATGGCGAAATTCATATTCTTATTTTTTATTTTTCTGGTCTTTTTCTGAAATTTTCTTCCATCTGTTTTGATCATGCCTCATACTCCACTGAAAAAACAGTCCCTTTTATAAAATCACCATAGTTACATGGCGGACAAATGTTGTTGCCGTGACAACCTGTCCACAAAATGTTAACTACAAACCTGTTCTTGTTTACAGTAATTTGCTGCTTTTGTCGGAACACTTCAAGTTTATTATCAACACGTCTATACATGAAACAGCTTGTATCTGCGTACCTGGCTGCTAATTGCAGCGTTTGCGTTAAAGGGACTCGGGGACGTTGCCTTTAATGCATTCTGATCTCATTAAAAGATACAGATGCCTGTTTGAGCGCACGGAGGAGGGAATGCGTGGTGACAAAGGAGGAGAGGCCTCTGTCTTGTTTCGCACATAATGAAACGCAAATCATTAGCCATGCACAAATCAGCAAATTAATATGTGGCGGAAGTGAGAAAGAAAGGCATTCTTAAGGGTGTAAGATGGTGTTAAAGTTAATTTTCTTCTCAAATGGTTCACGAGTACAGTTCTAAGGAATTAAGTGCGCCGTATCTGATTTTTACTGTCTTAAAAACAGCAAAAAAACATGAAAAACAGAACTAGTTTGCAGCAGTCCAAAGTTATTCCTCACTTGCCTTATGTATTCTAATTATTCACTGCGATGAGTTTATAAAAGCTTTTCAGAGCTGAGTTTTCGTTGCGGTATTGCTAACAACGACTAGCATGCTAAACGAGTACTTCCTGAGTCACGCACAGTAAAACGCTTCATAATAGATATATAGATGCAGACAGTACATTGCAGACTTAGTTTGACCTCAAGAGCTGCTTATACAACATATCTGTACTCGGGTAAGACTGAAATACATGTATTTGCTGAAACACATGGGAAAATTCTGAATCATCTCAATCAATTCTGAATCAATTCTGAATCAATCACTATTCTGAATCAACCTTGCGAGCTTGTAAATGTAATTTGGTATTTGGTTTGGTATTCAAGTGGTCTAAGCTGGCACAGATAATTCGTTGAACGTCCTCCCCACTCTTCACCCTCATTTCAGAATGACGTGTCCACTCACTGGCCGAAAAAAAAGTAAACAAAAGCACTGTGGGAGAACCTGATGAACTGCAGGGTCACTCGTAAAAGACATTGAATTCTGTCAACTGGACAAAAAAGTTTTTTGACTGAAGACTCATCCAAGCGGCTTGGATGAGCAGCAAAACGTTCACAATTCACAGACACTCACACATTCAAAGTGAATTCACAACCGACTGCAGAACACGTAACGTACCACTGCTCGACATCCGCCTCAACACGGCTTAGAGATGCCACTAGCCCGGACCATCGTGACCATGACTAGCCCAGTCTACAGTGAACCCCGGGCACTGCGCTTTGACGCCCTCCCAGGAGCTATGGCGCTATGGGGAAACTTGGGACCGGTCCAATATTACTTGCGTTAAATTATAGAAATAATCATTCTCTACCTGCTACTGCGAGACACTGAGCGTAGCCAAACCACCCAGACCGACAGCGCGGAAGTACAAAGGCGCGTATTCGGACGTCCGATTAATACATAGAATTTTAAAGAACGCTGCACCTCCGCCACTTAAGAGATTTGTCCAGCTTTGCTCTGAGCAGACCACCAGAACATCCAGGTCCACAGGTCACAATGACTCCCAGACAGACTGAAACGCTCCTCTGACCTGAGGGACTTCTCTTACAGTGTTAGAAAAGTCCTTTTAAAGAGTCTGCTCTGTCAACACAGATTTGCATCCAGGAGCTTATATGGTAATTTTTGACATCATATTTGAGTAATTTTAAATGTGGAAATGTGGAGTGTGATGTTTTTAAATGAAGGAATGCAGGGTTTGATTGTAAATGGATGGATACTTAGATGTATTTTAATTGTTTGTAACCTGCCTGGGGACTGCAGATGGGAACCAGCTTTAGCTAAATCTGGAGTAAACCATCTCTTCTTTTATGAGATTAATGTGTTTGCACATGGTCCCTGTTAAAATACACCAATAAACTAAACTAAACTAAGAGGCCAGAGTTAGAGTAAAGTCTGCCTTGAGCTTTTATATCTTGGGGTCAGGAGCCCCTGATGGCGAGTGTAACAAACCACGACTACTCCTTCATACCACCACTCCCCACATTTGGCAGTAGAGGGAAACTTATCCAAGCATTCTCTGTTCAACCACACTAGCGCCAAAAAATAAGTGATTTCCAACATAATTCTAGTAAAAACATTATTCAAGCAGTTTCAAATGTTACCAATAGCCAGCTCAATAGATAACTTTAGCATAGAAGTTTAAACTAAGCCTTTTGATAAACATGGTAACTTAATTAAAAGCAATCCTATATGTCTTAATGAACCGGAATGTTTACTTGTTATTTATGTATTTGGCATTGCTTGTAGTGCCTCTTGAGACCCTCTCAGACATATTTAAGTGAAGAGGTCATACGTAACACTACATACATTTTTGAGTTTCCCAGACTCAACTTTTAATGCTGCTGAAGCTTTAGCTTTGACAATGTTATTTTTGTTATTTCATATGAACTCACCGAGGGTTACGGAACAAGGTAAATAAAAATGTTTTTTTCATTTTGAATTTACTTTGAGGTCAGGCCTTGGCAGTTACTTCCCTCCTCCGCGTACCGCACAATGCTTAATCATCCTGTCTTATACCGTACAGTACGTTTTGTCTGAATTGTTTTTCAGCCTTTGGAGACTTGTTCAGTTATATTTGTTCTGGGTCAATGTGATGTTAATTACTGGTGTCAAAGATAATCGGCGACATTAGCTAACAGGGCCAAGATGTCCGGCGAAGGGAACGATCAGCGAAGGAGCAAAAACAAATCGTGGACACAAGGCAAACAGAACAAAACGGTGGGACAAGTAATCTGAGTTCGGAGCTGTCAAAATAACTAAGTCTCCAGATGCAAAACCCCCAAGTGCTGTTGCTATACTTGGCTGGACCTGTGTTGTGGGTGGGTGGTGTTTTGTGGCTATATGCAAATACAGGTGCTAAATATGCAGACGTGTACATATTTTGAATAATGTTTTAAATTTTAATAATAGTAATTATAATGTATTGGATTTAAATAGTGCCTTTTAAGACACCAAAAGTTGCATTATTCATTCCATGCTTGGCGGTTAGCTTGTACTGTAGCCACAGCTGTCCTGGGGTAGATGGAAAGAAGCGAGGCTGCCACTCACCACATTCAAACTAAGCAATGTGGGCGAAGTGTCTTGCCTCAGGACACAATGACAGTTTCCATTAGAGCAACAGCTACATCACCATGGCGCCTGGTATTCCCAGGGGTCTCCCATCCACGTGCCTTTCCGAGATCAGGCAAGACTGGGCACTGACAAGCAGGTATGGCCACAGTGAAAAGAGTGAAAGAGCTTGTACAAAAATAAGATTGTGTTAATATTAAGCTAAGGTAGGCCTGACCAAGACTAGCAACAAGATCACGGAGATGGGTCCCTGAGCACTGCGTTGTGGTGCTCATTGCTCCTGAGATGCATTGAAAGATGGGTCAAATGCAGAGGACAAATTTCCATACTGGGACAATAAAGTGTACCTTCAATATAACCTTAACACTGTGATGTGGTTGTGATGTTCAAAATACGAAATCTTTTGAAATAGTTAGTTAAACTTGTCCCTGGGTTGTGTAGAAATACATAAACAGGCATTAGTCAAGAGCTTTGAAAGGCAATGTTTAACGATCAATCTGTAGAATAAAACTAAGAAATGCTACACAATTTGCTCTACCATTTTAATTAACACTTAAAACCTAAGCAACATAGGAATCCAGTTCGCATGTAGCTTAATATTTATTCAACCAATCTTTTCATATAGATGCCAACAGTTGAGTATGAAACAGTATGATTTATGTTTAGTTTTGACAACTTTTGTACACAATGTTGACTGTACTTTTAAGGCTAATGTACACTTTATTGGAAGGGAAATTCACCACCTGCATTTGACCCATCATTCAATATTGCTGGGTCAACCTGTCAGGAGCAGTTGGTGCAGCGCCTGTGGTCCATCTGTAGATCTTCAGCTAGGCTTGGTCACGACTACCTTAACTGGAGAATTTTACCTATTGTACATGTTTTAGTTTGATGGGTGAACAATAGTGACGGGACTTTCGGCTCTTTTAGGGGATCCGAATCTTTTGGATCCGTTCATTTCAAAGAGCTGTTCGAAAGAGTGGCTCTTTTACTATTAAAGACTATTCATATGACAGAAGCCAGTGTGAGAATTATGAGAATGATTTTATCTACAATTTAATCACAGAGAGAAATTACCAAAGTTAAGATCTGTTTAAAATGGTTCAAACTGAGAGTGGGAGTGTGTTTACCCTTTGGAATAATGAAAATGTAAATAAAACGTTGCGCTACAATAATAATAATTAAAAACGAAGTGTTATTATGATGTCAAATCAGTTTTTGTGCACAAAGCTCTCAGTCGCGTCGCCTGGTCCACTTCTGTGCTGATTCTTGTGTTGGTTCAGCGTTAATCAGTGCAAAAATGTGTACAAATTAGAAAGAAAAAGATTCGGTTCTTTTCAAAAATGAGATTTACGTTAAGGAACCGTTCAAGAGCCGACGCGTTAAGTTCACTAGCGGACAACACTTTTCTTCACCGCTTCTGCCTTGATGATACAAATGGGTATGGTGCCCCCTGTAGATCTTAGCGACTGCTCTCAGCCCCAGCCCCAGTGAAGGCTTCAGTGTGGTGTCTGGATGTCCATGTGCTTTAAATCCTCCTCAGGCCTGTGACAAAGCCTGTCAGCACCGACACCGGCTCCAGATCCCTGTTTGACCAAGAGCTGGCACATTCCTCCCTCACATGTGTCAGCGGCCAGACACATGAGCCTAATTGGCCACTTCTGCCGCGAGGGTGTCTGCTCCCCTCGGCCCCGAGCTAAATTCAGCCCGTGAAACCCCATCGCGCCCAGGGGGGTCACTTCTCCCTGGGTGGGGGGGGGATCAAAAACTGACAAACAATAACAACGGCAGCTTCAAACGTGGACGTCAGAAGTCTGGGGCCTCGAGTGGAGATGTGGAAAGGGGGCTCAGCTACACTTCATTTGGGCCCTACCCCAAGTATGTCTGACAATGAGTAATTGTTAAAGTCCTAGTAATTGTTAAAGTACTAGTACTACAGTATCCATCAATATGTTAAAGTGGCAGCCTCTGAGGTGTGAAGATCTATATTCTCATACATTTAAACGTCTAACAATCATGTGATATCTATAATAATAGGAAAATCGCAAATTAAATTGGCTTTACAAGAGTTTTACGATAGTTTACAATACAAATCATAGTTCAACAGTACAAATAAAATGTAATTTGGATTCCATTTAAACTGAAATGTGTGTAATCTTCCAAGATAAATTAAAGATAATTTTCTTTTCCGTGGAATTGTGCCACCTCCAGAAAGTTAAGAACATACTTAGGAAAATTCTCTACGGAGATACATACGTTTTAGGCCATACTCTGGAAGATTTTAGCCCATGGAACAGCATTTCCATGGAAACAAGAAGGTGGAGGCCCTTTTCCAGGCCAAATAAGAGTGAGATTTGTGGAGATGCAAGCCCACTCAGAATAAGGACGCGTGTTTTTCAGTGGAAAAAAAAAGAACCGACAAGGCCCTCAAAGCGCTTTACATCAAGGAACCACTCACCCATTCACACACACATTCATACACCAGTGTACGCAGACACTGAATCACACTGGAATCACACTGCCAACCTGTGTGTCAGCGGATTTGACCACTGTACCAATGATGTTTTTTTATGTCAAGAGCGGGATCCGAAGCGCCGACCTTTGGATCAGAGGACTACCGCTTTACCAACTGAGCTCCTGCCGCCCCTGGTAGTCTATATTTTGGCTAAAACGTTGCAAGTTGCTTTAACTAATGACTGCATATTATATTGGTTATTCAAGAAATTTACCGTTGATTCTGTACCATTACTTTTATCACAGGTTTGAAACATCATTATGAAACGCGTATCACCAATTCTCACTACAGCTAGATCTCTGTGGTCATCGAGCCCCTATAGCGGTCATTTCAAACGCAGTACTCCGGCTGGCCTGCTCCTCACGGGCCGGACTTAACTCCCCATAGGTCACTGGAGAAGGTCTACCCCACTCCATCAACCCGCGCCCCCCATTCTGAGCTGTCAGCGGGGCGGGTGGTCAGGGAGCAGTTTGTGTTCCCACATAAAGGCCAGCGCTCCAAGGACAAAGGCGGCTAAATGCTAACAGGCTTTCTTCATTCCCACAACACTCTGACGGTGTTTATGACTGACCTGGGAAACTAGGCTAATCTCAAGGTCTCTGGCCACTCCAAGTGTTAAAAGGCTCCTCGCTGAGTATATATTAGGCACATACTCAGGGAAGGAGCCCCCTTGAAGTTCTAAGTACTAAAGCTATGAGCTGTCTTTCCTCAATTGTTTTCAGCAGCAGTTAGTGATTCTTTCATTTTATATCAACATTTAGCTTGTGCAGAGTGAGATTCTGTTCTTGCTTTTGTTCCGCTGTTGATTGGCCTTCATACACGCTTAAATCCTTTACAAGACCGAGTCAAGATGTTTGTATTTTTTCATATCTGATAACGATTAATTCCCCGAACTCTACAAAGAGAATGATAACTTAAACTTACTCTAATCAGGATTAGAACAGGGCCAAACCAAGTCTATATCAGAACTAAAATAGGCTCCAACCAGGACAAAACTAGGCGTGTGAACACATCCGTAGTGTCATGGACGATAGCGGACAATGGCGCTAACTCATGATTTGAATGTTTATTTAAGTAGCAAAACATAATAGGCGAAAGTCCCAGACCAAAACCTGACAGCTGTATTTCAAACCCTTTATTCTTCGCCATCATCACTTCCATTTAGGCCTCATTATTCAAAACCACAGAGCAGAGTTGCGGAGCCGGTCCACAGGAAGTGCCAGTGACCTTGCAGCGAGAGGCCTACAATAATGTCAGAGCAAATTGGTGTTTATTACAGGTGGCAGCTGGTCATTTAGCTCACAGATAACAGTTTGTGTGGACGTAGGCAGGGCTAAGGCAGAGGCGGCATGCTAACGGACACTATCAGAGCACATGCCTCGTTATCAGACTCAACTGCCTAGACTATTACGGTGAACAATGGTGCGGGCAATGTCAGACAGCTGTTGCGTCATGCATCTAAAGGCGATTCAAAGAAACACTTTCTTTTTCTGAACAATGGATTAAAGCAGTGTTTGGTTTTTTACCTTATTGCGAGTTCTAAAGTATTTTTATTGACATTAGATGATGACTTTAGCTCATCTCGTTTTGGATGTCAAGAGGCGCTATTGTGTTACTTTAAAGGTGAACTGTGTAACTTTTCTGGTGGATAGTCCGCCACCTGCTTTCTTTATGGGGATATTATTGCTTTGCCTGGAATGTTGCACAGTGCGATTTTAAACTTGTCTTTCTCCATGGAGACAAGCAGGTGGCCCCACCAAGGCATGTTGCAGGTGAGATCTGTGGAGTGGCTAGACCTTGCACAGTGAGGATTGTTTTTTTAATATTCTTTATATTAATATTCTTTTATTGTTTAGCAATGTAATCACCTGTAATAAAAAAAAAAAAAATGCAAGATAGAAAAGTGGCCTTACAGCAAAACATCCTAAGAAAAGAACTAACATCTCCATGGAGACAATCAAGTTTCGGACGCTCCACCAGAAAAAAATAACATAGTGCACCTTTAAATAATACTGTACACATCTACGTTGAATGTTTAGCATTTGTTGTTGCCAAAGTTACATAAATGTTGGACTATGTAATTTTTCTGGTTCTGCTATCTGCTCATCTTCTTGGACATGTTATTCCTTTCTCTGGAATGTACAAAAGTACAAAAGTAAATGTATTAATAGATTTTATCTCAATGGAGACAATCATGGGGCAACACCGAGCAAAATCAGTGACAGGCAAAATCTGTGGAGGGGTGACCCACCTCGCAATAATAAAGCATGTTTTCAAGTATTATTTAAGCAATAGAAACATCTATTATTTAATAAATGCAATATTATCGTCATTCTGCCCTTAGCTATATAGATTAACTCTTCTTTACCCAGTTTCAGCAGCAGAACCATCTGAATGAGCCTCTTCATCTCCTCCTCTTCACCACCACTACAGACCAAGAGTCACACGCATTGATTCAATAGCATGTTCATCACACCGTGTACTTGCCTGTATCTCGTGTCCCTCTAGCAAATATTGACCAATCCTTGAGCTAAGATGCGATCACACTTAGCTTGACAATTATCTTAAAAACTTAGCAAAACATTGTCCTCCCCTCCAGTTGACCTTGTGATGGCTGTGTGGCAGGGGAGTTACCATGTTGGCACTTAAAACACGCCAGTGAGCAAAGAGATTTTCCAAAATGACAGTCCCCCAATGTACCCACAGGCAACAAGAGTGAATTAAAGCCACAAGCGGCATCGAAC
>KN469155.1:24165-47332 GCA_000787095.1 Periophthalmodon schlosseri
CTCTCCTCGCCCCCTGAACTTAACCCCGCTTCACCCCGCCACATGCTGACCACCACCGCTGAGAACTCCTCACTGTCTCACTGTACTCCTAGAGACACTGAACTGAATAAGACAATCATGATTACTCACTCACTAAACAGTAAACATCATCTTTTCAAATCAGCTTTACCGCAATCCAAGGCACTGCACTGAAATCCAGCTGCCACTTTTGATGTGCGCACCAAACCTTGCCCTCTCACTTCTGTTTCTAAGTTATTGTAAGTTATTTGTCGCCTGGTTTGCTTTGTATAGTTCATTAGGCCAACATTTGCCCCCTTGAAGTCACCTTCCCTCTCTCTCACTGGATTTTTGAGACCATTTGGGGTTTATGCCCAAACCGACCAAACACCTCTTTTTAGACTGCACTAAGGAAGATGGAGGGATCTCATCTTGTCCAAGAAATGTCCTAAAGGCGCCATTTTTGTTCATGACCAGTTGGTGCAAAAAGGATTTTGATTTGCTCTTCATTTTAGACCGAATTTTATTTTGAATGCTTTTTTTGTACCTTGAATTCTCGTTTCAGTTTCTTGGTGTACATTTTAGTGATATTTTTAATATTGTTTTTTTATATATATTGTGGTATATATGAAAATAAGCTTTGGACACAGGAAAGCCATTTTTTCTTGTTGAAGCATCTTGCAGAAAATTGAAAGGCTTCTTTTGATAACTATTTGTAACAAATAGTGACCTCGAGTCTTGCTCAGATGTAAAATAATGCTCAGTATGTGTACTTTTTAAAACTGTCAGGATATGTCACTTTTCTTGGTATTTTTGCAGGCAACATTAGGACAAAGGCGAGAGTGATTGCTCAGAGGCCTATATTTTATTGTTGGAAATCATGACAAATGAAGCAGATATATATATTTACCCCAGCACTTGGCAGTCTTTTCTTTTATTGCAATGGACCTTTTGTCTTTTCTCTGGTAGCTAATAGTGTGGTCTTTTGCCATGTTGTTTATTCCATTCAAGCATCTCTGTAATATTTTGATTTAATGTTCTATTTTACTATTACTTGACCAATTCCTTTTTAATCGTCATCTTTTTGGGTCACTGTCATCTTGGTATAGCATTCGCTTCCCAAATGGTCATATTTGAACTGTTTCAACATGTTTTTGTTGTTTTTTAAAGAAAATAAAAAATGCACACTTGGCTCATTTGTCCAACTGGGTGTCAAAATAGTTTGCGACATGTAGTAAATTAAATATTCATGTGCAGGTGGTTATTTCTGAATGAAACCAAATGGCGTGATTTAGGGCACAGCTTTCCAACATGATCATAAAAACACCTTGTTGAGAGTTCCAAAAATTCTCCTCAGGACGACAATGCAGAATTATGTGTTACAGACATCAATCTTAAGTTTGTGGGGAGATTTAAAAGAACATCCTGTCTCTACTTGAAGCTGTACATTTTTATAAAGCTTTAGTTTCAGATTATTTTTGAAGTAGACGCTTTTAATAAGACAGCCAACATCAAAGACTTCTATTTATAGAAGGTCTGCATCTACTTATCCACGAGTCAACATTTATAGTAAGTCAGCGCCCCCCTGTGTCTTCTTTGGGAAATATCACTTAACTTTATTTTTTCAATTACTAGACGAAATACAATATGTAGAGTAGATCAAAAACACAAATTGGTATCAAACTCAATTCTGGCTATGAATGCAAAACGTACTGAATGTAGTGACTGAACCGTGTTGGATAGATTCAAAATAAGGTGGGTAAATACCAGAGCCAGAACGTCAATCTTTGAAAAATTATGTTATTGTTATCATACATACAATGCTCAGAATAGTGAAAAAGGCACATAGTTAGTTTCCTGCAATAGTTTTCTATCAAGTAATTAAGTCATGCATTTAGAGAAGACTGATGTCAATTCATTTACCCTAACAGTCGCATATAAATTACTTGTACTTGTAAAACCCTTCTCCTGTCTTTTTGCCATATTTCCCTTCAGCGACCAGTTTGTTAAGCAGCTCACTTTGTGCAAAAAGTGGGTTTCCAGGGTCCATAGCACTCCAGCCTGAAAAGGTAGACACATACAGTATGAAGTTATGTTTAACAATCTTTATCAGTTACATTTATTAAATATTAAAAACATGCTCAATAAAGTTACCATCCATAATGAACTTTGACGTATCCAGTCCAACGTAGTCAAGAAGCTCAAACGGTCCCATCGGATAACCAGCACCAAGTTTCATGGCGATGTCAATGTCCTCTTTGGATCCATGGCCTGGAAACGACATCCAACCAGGTAAAGATGCAGAATGTGAGGCGTTTTATAATGTAAGTATGTACAGGTTATATTTTAAAAGGTATTATATTACGCAATGACTTTTGTGAGTTTTAAGCCATGTTAGAATGCTGTTACCTCCTCAAAAACATACCTGGACCTGTGTTTTGTTTCATTCACACGTTTGAGTAACCCTTTATTATTGGTCTGTCTACATCTCCAAAACTCAAAATGCTCCGTTCTACCTTGTGATGTCAGGAAGTGGTAGTTTTCAAGTTAACAGCTACGTTTTACTTTTAGTTCAGTAGAGATGGGCAATTCCAGGGATGAAATTACTCAAATGACTCTAGTGAAGGTGTGTGGAGTTTAAAAATACAGTGGAGCACTTCCTGTATTACCACATGACATCACAAATTTCCTGTATACCACATGACATCACAAGGTGGAACAGAGTTTTCTGTTTGAGAGAAGAACTCAGCCTAAATATCCAGGGTTTGTGTGTTAAACATGTGTGAATGAAACAAAACAACTCCAGGTCTGTTTGTGATGAGGAAACATTATAACATAGGTCAGAAAGTACGTAATATGGGTCCTTTAAAACATAATTAGAGTCACTGTGGGATTTACTTCAGTGATTTTTACAAGTCCTTACAAGTCAAATTAAACTGCAGAGATAATTGATATATTGATAGTGATGTACTAGTATCAATATCCAACTGTACCTCTTTCATGCAACCGAATCGCCTCCATCATGTAAGGAACTAGGAGACGGTTCACAATGAAGCCAGGTGTATCCTAAAGCAATGTTTAAAGTGTAGAATACTTTTAAGTAAAACGTAATTAATTAAATAGAACAAATGCACAATTCATACTTTGCAAGACACTGGTGTTTTCCCCAGAGCTTTGCTGAAGTTCAAGAGAGAGTCAAATGTATCCTGGCTTGTTGATGATGTTCCAATAACCTGTAAAATATGTATTAATAAAATGTGTCTACCATGTTTGTTTTATTATCATATGGAAGTTTTTTTATTCCAACGATTCTACCTCCACAAGTTTCATCATTGGAACTGGGTTAAAAAAGTGAAGACCACCAAACCGGTCCAGTCTGGTTGTAGAGCTGGCAATGTCCGTGATGGGCAGGGAAGAAGTGTTGCTGGCAAAGAGTGTGTGCCTGGGGTGAAAAGGTAAGCCATAAAGTACTATGCCATTGCCATGTGGATAAAAGTTTGTCCAAGTCTGAAGATTAAATGAATCCTATAAAACATTTGTGAACTGAAAACAGGAGCAAACTTACCCAGGTGCAACCTTATCAAGAGCACTGAAGAGATCCTGTTTGATTTTAAGATTTTCCACAATGGCTTCTAAAACCAGATCTGTGCTCTGAACTGCGGCTTTTGCATCCGACGAAGTGGCTACATTTTTCAAGACTTTTTGTATAAATTCTTCACCTGCCTGCAACAAAACGCAATCATACATCAAACATTCCTTAAATGTTAAACGTATACTATAACCTGGTGCACAATATGGACATTTGAAATGACCTCTGGCTTGTCTGCATACTTCTTCTTGACCACCCTTTTAAGGCTCCCTTCAATTCCTTTGATAGACTTCTTGAGGATGTCTTCAGATGTGTCCACCAGCGTCACCGTGTGGCCAGTAGATGCAGCTACCTGTAGAATTTGTCTATTTTAGTCCATTGTTTTTTTGTTTGTTTTTTTTTAGAATATCTTTATTACTTTTGTAAGACACTTTTATTGAAAAAGGGTATTCCTTTCATAGTGGTTCTCTCGATATATGTTTAACTTATATGGACGTGTGCGCAAAGTGGAACCACATAGAGCTGGTGTTTATGGCGGACCCTTTTGGTAGAGCTCCACCAGTTTAGCCCGTTTAGAAAATGTACAGGTCATCCTAAAGACATATTTGGAGAAGATTACGATTAAGCATCTTTTAAAGACAACACACGGGCCACAATGTATTTATCACCAAATGTTACGCACCTGTGGTTACGTTATGGGCAGCGTACTACAACTTGACTGGCTAACTCAGCTTCAGTGTTATATTAATAGATCCATGCTTCTTACCTGTGCAATTCCTGCGCCCATCTGCCCGCCTCCAATGATCGTTACATGCTTTATCACCACATTTCTAACGCACGATGTGGAAAAGCCTCTGCAAAACGGAGTGAAGAAAGCCATGACGCATGAACCGCGCTGTGCACAGTCAGTTCTCAAACCAGAGGACACGGGAGCGTGAGACTGGTCACGTGACCACGCGACCTTTCACACACATCTGAAACTTTGAACCATGGATAATATTATACCACCATGCTTTTCATCCTATGTTCAGGTAATACATAACACAACATCCAATACAGGATATAACATATGTATTTGAAAAGACTGAAATCAACACAGACACGAGCAATTTACAAGATCATCAAGGTTAGTGCAATGGGATTCCTTATGTCCATTCAGGTTAAAGTGCCATAGTTTAATAGTATATAGTAATATAGTATATTTATTTACATTCATTTCATTATTCTCAATAGAGCTTAAAAAAGTAGATATGCAATGATATGTGTAGGCTAAATTGAAAGTCATTTGTATAATCTCAGCCCTACTGATGTTATCTTGAGTTCCTTGGGCTCACACACACGGTGAAAGGTGAGGGGGCCCAGGTCAGGCCAAAGCGTCCCTGCAGAGGAGAAGGAGACTGTCCTTTTGGTAACCTGAATGTGAAAGCCTGGAGTAAACTGGTGACCATCAAGAACAACTCCATCTTAGCCAGCTGTTCCCCCATGCACACCCTGGGACCTAAAAGCAACACAGAGGTCAAAATACTGCATTGTCAACAAAACCGTTTCACATGCCATGCCACATACCAATCCCAAAAGGTATGAAGTACTGTTTCCTAAGCAGTTTTCCTTCTTCATCCAGGAAGCGTGTAGGATTAAAAAGATCAGGCTCATCCCATACAGTCGGATCTCTATGTACCGACCACAGGTTGGGTATAATCACTGCACCCTTGGGAATTGTGTAGCCACAAAACTCTGAAAATAAACAGTCCAAAGACTATTAAAGCAGATCATCACACATAACAAAACATTATACTAGCAAAAGAAAAGTTCAACTAACCTGTGTCTCTAGAGGTCATGTGGGGGATAGCCAGAGGAACCACCACTGTCAGCCTCTGCACCTCCATGATGGTGGCTTCTGTGAAAGGAAGACTGCCCTTATCGTTCATAGATGGGGTCCGCTGTTGGCCGATCACTGTATCTATCTCTTGCTGCACTTTTTCTACAAATTGTTAAAAAACAACACTGTAAGACCCCAGTACATTCAGATCATGTCATTTTCAGCCAATCATTAGGGATGGGCAATATCTGTATCTGTGACATCAGTATTGGTCCGATATCTAAATCTAAATCTAAATACATAATCAGACCATCATCCCTACTTAGTCCCTACCTAGTGACTATTGTACGTACTTGTTTATAACAAGCTGCTCAATATTTCCAATGCTCTTTCAGATGTCATGATGAACAAAGTCATTTGCTTTCCTGTCAGTAGTCCTAAGGAGAATATAGTCTATGGTCTTACCTTGGATGTCAGGGTATAAGACCATGTAGAACAGAATCCACAGGACTGAATTTGTGGTGGTATCAGTGCCAGCAATGAAAAGATCCCCTATTATATAAAAGAGGTAATCCTCCGTGAAGCTGCTGTCTTCCTCTCCGGCAGCTTGCTGGGCCATCATCTCCAAAAGATACATGTCAACAAGATCTCGGGGGTTGACTGGATCCAGCGTTTCGCTGTGTGTTTTAATAATCCTCTTCAGAAATGCCGTAATGTCTCTCTCCACCTGTCGTAACTCCCGGAAGACGCCAAACGGCAAATAATACAGTAGAGGAAAGACGTTGATGAGTACTGCGGGGCTGTTGACGCAAATCTCCAGTCCACGTGCCATCAGGTCGAGTAAAGTGCGAAACTCCTGGTCGTCGTGATGGAAGCGCTGACCTAAAGCCATGGAGCAGATGACATTGGATACAGCATTACTTATAAGAGGGGCCAGGTCCATCCCAGCAGATCCACAGTGTTTACGGAGATGAAGCAACTGGGTCTTGATGGTATCCAGGCCTTGTAAGATGCAGGGTTCTAAACTTAACTTCCCCAGGCCAAAGCTTCTCAGTGTAGTGTGGCAAAACTTGCGCTGCTTTTTCCACACAGATCCATAAGGGGCAAAGACGATTCCTGGTGAAAGAAGGAAAGATGTGTTGTAGTTTAGATCAGTCTACCTCAAACTGTGTTTCATGTACCACTGGTGCTATGCAGGCTCCTTCAGGTGATACTTGGGCAGCTCTCCAGTTTGTGGGTTTGCCTAATTTCCTAAGTTCATTTTATCTACTTTTTTCCTCTTTCGGATAATTTCTTGTTTAGAACGACAGTGGAAATGATGTAGTCCACTTTTAGACCTGGTTTAGCCCTGGACTAGACCTGGAATAGTCCTGTTATATACTTGATTTAAATCTGGTGGTACTCGGAAAGCCAAATTTTTGGTGGTAATTGGTGTGAAAAGTCTGAGAACCATTTTGCAGTATTTTAACCAAACCTTGAACGTTCAACAGTAGGGTATTAAATTATCTATTTTCAAGGACACATCCTGGCGCCAAATGCCCAGGTTTACAGGTCAAATCTGTAAAGAGGTGACCCAGCTCACAGGAAGAATTCATGCAACGTATCTGTGATCGTGCAGTCAGAGCTCAACCATAGGCCCACGTTTGTATTTGATTCGCTTTTATCAGAGGCTGTTGAAAAAACAACTTCTGTTTAAATCTGTGTGTGGTTCACTCTTTGGTTTAGTTCTTAAATGTATGAATTTGCATCAGGTATATTACTTAGACAGATGAAAATTATTGAAATTGTTACAGTAGATGCGTGATTTCTTTTGCTTGTACCTGTGCATCTAGCACAAAATGTAGCAGGGCTTCCATATTATCAAGTAGTGTATTTGATGTCTTAAATGATGGCAAACAGCTCCGTTAATGTCAGTCTGAGTCTTTATTGTCCTTTAAAGTGCTTTAAATCTAAAGTACAGTGTTAGCTTGGTTGTGTGTGTGCGTTGTCCATGTGACTATGACGCCATGAGTTTCGTGTGTCCCGCGAAAGAGCGAAGGAACACTTCCTTAATGAATATTTGTGCATTGTTTCACAGTCAAACCTCCAATATTCTTTACTGTCACAATTTCTCACATTTACTCATGATTTGGAGTATAAAATGGTAAAAAAAAACAAAAAAAACAAAGCAAGGTGGCAGTGGGCAGAAGCAGACATCCATCCATCTGTTTTCACTTCCACAGGTCACGGGGGGAGCAGTCTGAAGGAGGGACTCCCAGACTTCCCTCACCCTAGACACTTCCTTCAGCTCCTCCAGTGGGCGTTCCCAGGCCAACAGACATAGTCCCTCCAGCGTGTCCTGGATCTTCCCCGGGGCCTCCTCCCGGTGGGACATGCCCGGAACACCTCCCTAAGGAGGCGTCCAGGAGGCATCTGGCACTGTGCCGGAGGAGCAGACGTGTGTGTGACCCATAGATCTATTAAAATAACTGGATAGGTTATTGCTATCTTAGAGCTGTCTCGAGTTGGACTAGTGGCCACTCATTGGTACTACAATGAACAAATTCCTCCTGTCCAGAAAGGATTTTTCTCATCGAGCGCAATGTAATCACACACAATCACTGCTCGTGTTCGGCTGACAGGGCACCTGGCAACTTTCACAAAGGTTTTTGTGGCAATTTTTACCTATTTTCTGATCAGAAACTTTTTCTCAGTTCAAAACCCGTCTGTTGTCTTAAAAAAACGCTTTTTAATCGTTACCTTTGGCTCCGCTCTATGTCCGCTCTAGCTAAGCTCAAGCACTGACTGGTCAGAGCTGGTCACGTGATACGACATGAACGAGCATGTGAGCGATGTGAACATGGTTTAGAAGCGCCCTGGAAGCATAAACATAATTTGTAATTTATTTATTATTCTCAAGCACTGGGGGCCTAAACATGGCCGCCCACTGAAGTCAACGGGCCGTGCTCAATGGCGCATGTCGCAAGTTTAGCCTTTAGCGGCTAGATACATCTGGTCCTGTGAGTGGAGGTGGCACAAAGGACGCAAGGGAATAATAAATAAATTCTAAACTATAAATTATAATATTTATGCTTCCAGGAGCTTCTGAACCATGTTCTAAACCTGTGGCTCTTTCACAACAATCGGACTCGTTCACATCACATGCTCGTTCATGTCATAACATGACCTGTCAGCCGAACACCAGCAGTTTGTGATTACATTGCGCTCTATGAGAAAAATCCTTTCTGGGCAGGAGGGATTTTTTCATTGTAGTACCAATGAGTGGCCACTAGTCCAACTCGAGACAGCTCTAAGATAGCAATACCCTATCCAGTTATTTTAATAGATCCATGATTATTCCCCTGCCTCCTTCGCAGCCGCCGCTCGCTCTCGTCGTGCAAAGTCTCATGGGGGGAGTAGCTCAACTGCTCATGGTCCATGGGCTGGGCAGAACCGAATGTACCTAGCCGCTAAAGACTAAACTCATGACATGCGCCATTGAGCAGTGCCGTTGACTTCAATGGGCGGCCATGTTTAGACCCCGGGGCTTGGCGTAACCGCGCTGAACTTGGCCGTGCAAAAGTCCAGCTTGGTTGCAGGAATAACCGCCTGTATTTGTCTTTGACTGTGGTATAGTTTATCTGCGTTGTATTGTAAATAAATGACCAAGGCACGGTGCTGTCTTTTGTGGTTTTAATCTGAAACAAAATATGTACTGGTCAGGAAGCCATGCCTCAACACGGCCAGCAGCACTCTGGTGCCCGACTCTCATCAACTGCCCTGTATAATACAGTTATATGAAAATGTTTTACAGTAAAATAAAATGTACTTGTATGAAACAAAATATATACTGGTCAGGAAACCACGACTCAACAGGGGAGCATTCTACAAGGACAGCAAGTCACATTAGCATCTAAAAGTGAGCCTCTGTCATGACATGTAACAGTCCATTACTGCGTAATAACTCATACTTGGTACAACATATTAGCTCATAAATGTCCCAAATGACATAAATAATGTGTACAATTAGGTAGTAATAATATAATGAATAATTAAAAAGAAATACACAATTTTTAACGACAGCGCCCCCCTCGTGCTCACTACCGTCACCACAAGAGGGCGCTGCTCAATTATAAACTAAAATACACTTAAGTAGAATTTTTAGGTATCTGTACTTTACTTAAGTACCGTACCTTTCTGCTTTTAGTAGGAATGTACTTTGTTTCCTTCCACGACTTCCTTTAACAAGTAGCCAAGGTCAAGGCTAAACTTTGTGTTGCAAGTCACACACAAGCAGCCCATTGACCTACTAGCCCACATCTATACTTTATGCTCCCATAGATTTAAGTTAAGATTAGTTATCTGTTCTACCGCACTGGTTACCTGTTTAACTTGAACTTGAACTACTGCAGGCTCAGAGGAACCTTACCTTTCCGTTTAGTCATAATAGTAACAGTTGGGATGTCCGGTCTGTCCGAGAACACGTCTGGGTGGTTTGAAAGAGCCTCTTTGAGCACTTTGTATCCATTCAGCACCACCATGAGGGTCGTACCCGCAAACAGACTGAACACGTCGCCATATACTTTAGCCATTTCGGTGAAATAATCCATCGCGTTCCCGTTATGGCTATTCTTCATTGGCTGCTGCAAAAGACCCCGAACAAATGGAGGAATCAAAAAGTGTCCGAAGTTACCCACTACAGGCCATGGTTTGGGGCCTGGAGGGATATTTGCGAATAATTTTTGACGCTTACGGTACGTAACCAAAACATAGTATACTACTGCAAAGGCAAGTACAGCTGTAAAATTTATATGAGACAGTGCATAGTCGAGCAACGTTGGCAAATCCATCGTGCGCCTAAACTGAACTGCACCCTATTCTAAAATGCAAATATGTCCCATTCTACAACGTTTAAAAAAGTGAACTTAAAGTAAAAGTGAAATCTGTCCATTGAAATGATAAAAAGATGAACTGAAATACCCATGCTCTTCCTGTGTTGTTGTAAAACAGCTGCCACCGGCGTTATCCCGTTACTGGCTTCTGATTGGCGGACGTCATTGTGGTCCGCTATGATTGGTGCATTACCAGCGTGACGACAACAATGTGTTTTTCAATGTTTTTTACGAATTTAGGTTTGGGGTTTTAGAATATACAAAAATACACACACACACACACACACACACACACACACACACACATACACATTACGGTAGGTCATATATAACATAAAATAGTGGAAATCTTATTAAATCTAATTGCAGAGTCTCCCTCTGATCCCCTCGACCAACACCAGGCCCTACCCTCTGTCCCTTCTGCTCCTTACAGCGCTCTCATCATCATCATTTTAACCTCTAAAACTAAGTTGTAGGAAGGAAAAATGTGTTGGGTTTTTTTCACAAAAAAACAAAAAAAAATGTAAATGTACGAGACTTTTCTGACACTTCTATTAAGAATAGAACTATATAACTATAACTATAATATAGACTGCCTGATTTCCTGAGACACATTAAGTGTCTTACAAAGTCGTGTCATGTTTGGTTAGTGCACAGCTGGTATTACTTCTGAAACAGTGTAGGTCCAAAGTCAGTTTTGGGGGTGCTATTGGTAAAGTGGGACCATGAGCATGTTCACTTTATACAGTGAAATACTATAAAATAAAACAAGTGTATGTGCACATCACTACATTTACACTTTAACATTTGTGTGAAATACTTTTACTTTTTACTGTTAAAGTACATTTTTAAACGGGTACATAAATACTTTTACTACTGTATATTTTTTCACGTGATACTTTTACTTGAGCAACTTTTTACCTCTGTATCCGTACTTTTACTTAAGTAATAAAACTGAGTACTTCATCCACCACTGCCTGAGTCTGTCTGTGGAGTGGGATTCTTCACTGTTGTGTAGAGTGACCACCTGCAAAAGTCTTAAAAGTGGGACAGGTCATGGGATTTGATGGGACATGCTAGGACAGATGCAACTTGATGTAGAACTTACTTAAAATAACATTTAAGCCTACGCTGTGTTTTGATAGTGTAGAGACCTACACTAGGTCTAGGCTAGTCAGTAGGATACACTAACAGGGACTAATGTAGCCTACTTTTTTCAGTGTTGGAAAAAAAACAACTTCAAACAAACAATATCATTCACCGTTTTATTTAATGGAAATATTAAATATAAAACAAGCATTTGGATAAATAACATGATTGCTCTATAAAACAAAGTCAACATTGTGAACGAACAACACAACTATGAGGTTATGCACATCAGAATGACTAAAGCTATAAGACGCTTCAAATATAATAATTGACAAAAAATAAACAAATTAAAAATTAAAAATAAAAGAAGATCGAAGAAAAAGATAATGATTGGCTTTTGGTAACTACCATGCTGACAACACACTAAGGCACCTTGTGACATAAGTACATTATCTGGAGGCAACCCTTCTCAAACACTCCAATATGAGAAGTTTCAGTGGAATCTTTCTAAAATACAGCAGTTTGTCAGGCGCTACAAATATTTATTTAAAAAAAATCAGATGCTCTGTGGTAACAACAGTGATTGTTAAAATACTTCTCCGAACATCTCTATCATATACATTATACAAATGGTGCAATGCTGATGTGCTGACTCTCAGAAGGTGGACCATGGAGTTGTGGTCACTCTTCTCTGATGCTCTGTACCATGGAATACTTCTTACAAGGGCTCTTAAGGCAGGCGGGGGGCCAGGTGATGGGCCAGCTGTAGGAACACGGCACAGCAGTTTGGACATTTCTCTCCATGAAGTTGAAGATCGGGTTCCACCAAGTGTTTTGGAGGTAGTTGTTTGGGAAGCATTTCAAAGTCTGTAAAAATAATACATGGACTTTTAGTAAAAATACTGTAACATCTTTATAGATTTAAATGTAAACATCCAATAGACTGCTTATGGTGCATACACGTGGAATTGTAACCCCACATGAATTTAGTGACATTACAAATCATCACAAATATCAGGATCAGTTCAATGTGTAATACTGTTATGTGGCCAGCAGATGCCACAATTTCTTATTTTTAAACTTCACACAAATCCCATGCAGCTTTGATTCTTCAATTTAATCCCATGACTAGCAGAAATTTCTACAATTGACCTGCATCTTTCCAAAATCAAAAATAATACTTTTACTTTACTTTACTGCATACTGTGTGCACTTAAATACATTATATTATATACATTATATTCAGTTGATCTAATTGTATTCAATATGCAAAATACATGTTCAGGAAACACATTTTCAGTATCTTTTGAGTACTCTTTCACTTGGTGGTAAGCAGAATACAGTTACATTCCTAATTTCAAAGGTATATGACAGTATTTGATCATGCAATTTAGGCACTGAACTGAAAATGAAAAAAAAAAAAGAAAAATTAACAGCTCATGTTCTGTTTTTACTTTTCTAATCAGTGATAAATAATATATAACAAACAGTGAAACAAACCTGCAGATTTAATTTTTTCACTACAATATAATGCAACTCAATGTGATAGTATTCCAGGTATTCAGAGTACAGTACTTTGACTGCACCATGTAACATTACATTACAAAATACATTTTAAAGGAACTGTATGTAACATTTTGAATTTTAAATTCCATAAACAGGACCTAACCATGTCTCTGTGTTCAAATCAAAGCTTTTACTGATAACAATCTTAATGCTGATATATTCTTAATTACAACAGTGGACATGATGGCCAAGTTGTTTGAGTTATGATTTGGTCTTTTGGTCTCAAACAATAATCCAATCAAAAAGCAGAATGAGCCCTGCATAAGTCTCTCATTTGGGTTGCCAGTTTCAATGCTGAAATTCAGTTGGTTTAAACTTAAAAAGACTCGAGTCCTCACTACCTAACCCCCAGCACCTGCAGCCAATCATGACTCAGTGCTAGTGCAGCCTCTGCAGCTCAGTGAGTGAATTCTGGAGGTTCTGAGCTTTGACATAAGGCATGTTCATAAACTGAGAATGTGGAAAAACTTGTATGCACTGGCAACCCAGATTCAGTTGCGATTTTAAAACCTTTTTTAAACTGTAAGACTGCAGGCTACATACAGCTCCTTTAGTGCAGGTATTCAGTATTCTGTAAGTAAATACATTTTCAAAGTATTCTTTCCCACACTGATAATATTCCATCTATGTGGGGAGCCCCGAGTCAAACCTGTAAGCTGGTCATGGTGTGGTACCACCAGAAGAGGCGCGAGGTGATGAAGTAGGCCACCACCACGTCCACACTGTAGTGCTCATGAGCCACCAGGATACACACCACCCCCACCGCACTGAGGAGCCAGCACATCACATGGTACCACCAGAACGACCGCGGAGAGTCTGGACAAGGCAAAAAGTTTACAATGTCAACTTCCCTTTGAGGTAGAGCTAAAATGATTTAGGAAAAATATCCAGTTGTGATTTTTCTGACAAGCACTGCAAATGAGATTATATTTGCAATTTATGTTTTGATAGTAGGATTTTGTTCAAAGTTCAAGTGCCTCCAGAAGAACTGACAAACTAATACAAGAATCACATTAAAAGTACAGGGTTAGCTGTTTTATGCAGTCTGATTTGTTGTGGAGAAAATTATGGTACTTCAAATTTCAACTTTGCTATTTTGATTTGATTGCAATCAGGGGCATAGTTAGGAGTTTTTTTACAGGGAGGGCCAGCAAGGGCGAGTTAAGTTTCAGACTCAAACATGAATAAAATTGAAGTTGAAGGAATATTGCAATATATGTATTTAAATAAATAAATAGACAAACATTAATGATACTAATTTTAACAATTAAATGGCTGCACCTCTTACAGTTTATGTGTAAGAGAATTCCAGAAAAAAAGAGGCAGAAACACTACATGGACTAAAAATACCCATGTGAAAAAGTTTTAGCTTATTATGTTCACTGTTCACTAATATAAATAAATAAAATACATCAGTTGTCTGAGGCAAAATTGTCTCAGAAGTAGGCCTATCAGTTAATCAAGAAATTAAGATTTTTGACTCAACAATTTTGACCCCTACATGACATAAATATTTATTACAGAGCCAGATAAAGTTTTGTTTAATGATGTATTTCCTTTCTGCTGCAATTTGTAGTTAATCTGATCTGGAGTCAGACAGACCCTCAGTATTCATAATGTACTTTATTCCTCTGTAGTAGAAAGTAGAGAGTAAAACTGATCCAGGATCTGTAGTAAACAGCCCTGTGATTGGACACGTGAGGAGCTGTGCACGTGTTCTGACATTTGATTGGTCAACATCGACATGTGCTCTCTGCGTTTCCCAAAACAATTCAAAGTACTAAAACCAATTGCTAATTGTCCTGCAAATCACCAAATGCACTTAGGGCCAGCATTATAAACCATCCACAGAGCTCAAAATTCCCGCAAACTGACTCACAACTGTGCAGTCACAACAGTGCAGAGCAAACGACTGTCCCCTTTACACAGCAGACTCTGTCCAAACAGTACAGATATCAGAACATTACAAACATGTGCACGCCACATCACGCCCATTATACACACATAAAACCAGAGGTGCGTGTCACTCCCGCTGTAGTCATCTGTTTGTTCTCCCATAAGAAAGAGTCGCCAAATAACAATGTATATCCATAAAATCCACAAGAATTAGCATACTTCCTGGTGAGTTGAAAACTGTGAGTATTCGACCTTGTGCCAGCGCTAAACCAATGAAATGCTGGGAAAGTGTTTACGTCCGCCTAGCGCTGCTTCTGATTGGTCACCTTTACAGTCAGTCTCTTTTTTTAGCCAATCACTGTCTCTAATCCCTCGGCTCGATCTTGTTTACCTCCCAAAACAAAGGAAAAACTTTGCAGCTTCTCTGAACAAAACGAGAAAGTGGAGTCTGTCACCGCTGCAGCAACTCACAGTAAAATAATGAGCCCCGTTACACTGACAGTAACTATAACGCCATTACAGCAAAGGAAAGAATCATTAGTTAGATTACTCGTTACGGATAAAAATAACGCCATTACTAACCGCGTTACACTTAAATGGTGTTATTCTCAACACTGATGCTTACTGTGGATTATATTTGTGGAACAAACGCAGCAGTATGCATGACAAGACAGGGATCAATAACACTAACAATAACGCAGTAAGTGCTATGATTTAATGTTAGCGGTTAAGCTCTAAAGTCCTTTGTGAAGCATGTGTGTGATATTTTGTGCTGTTAGACCTGGATATGCTGACAGATGTTGTTCAAATAGCTCGTGTGAGCCCAGTCTGTGGTGGTGGTGGAGCCACCACACATTTTTATAGGAGCTGTGTCGTGACCTGGTGCTGTGTTTTATATCTGCTGCATCCTGACTCCGAGTCCCTCACTCTTTCAGGGTTTAGTATTCCATTATTTGAGTCGGTTATGCCCTGTAATAGCTGTTGATTGAAGCAGACTTTAGCGATCTTAGCGATCTGCGCACTGTAGAGTGATCAGACGGAGCACTTCGCTTTTGCGGCACATGACAGAACTTGAATGAGGCTAGACGGCGTTAAAAGCAACTGACAGGGCAAAAGTTTTCAGAAAGAATGCAGGTGTAGAGTGGAAGAGTGCTGTTATGTATGCGCCCCATGGCCAGTGCATGAAAATATAAAGCCTCTGTGTTAGTAATGCTGCAGGACGGTGTGTTGTGTGTGTGGTCTGAAAGTAGACTAAATATGCTACATACACTCTTTGATGAATAGGTAAGTGAGGGTTAGCATCACGGTGTGCCCACTGTACAGGAAGTCTCCACACATGAGATGGGAGCCTGTTATGGACAATCCTCCTCCAGAAATGAGGCGCAGGACTCGCAGAAGCTTGGCATGGGAGTCTCCGTGCAACTGAGAGAGAGCAAAGGAGGATATACAGCAGTTAGACTTAGAGAGTTACAGTACATGTTCTATGACGTAAACAATGGAATAATAGAACAGTCAAATTGAAAAAGACTCCAGTTCTAAAAATGTGTAGTTGAATTAACAATAAAAACAATCAGAAACATCTAGTGTAATCTTCCAAACACTAGTGTAATTCTGTCCAGTTGACAGATTTGAATTTTTCTTTTACTATGGATCATACCTGGACGATTGAGGGATTACACGGACTTCCAAACAAGGGTATAAAGTGATATTTCTGCATGTTTGTGGTTAACTGTATGGTCTACTCATGCTTTCTGCAATTCTTGAACCTCAACCATGACATTCTCAGGCACATTTAGCACAGTGCTGATCCATTGTTTAAATATTATCTGAATATTGTTATTGAGATAATGCAAAAATGTTTCAAAAATATTTAAACCATTTCCATTCTGTTTCATAAGTTTCACGAGATAAGAAGAGAGGAGACATGACGTTCGTATCCTGTGGCAGTACTTTGTCATATTGTCTTATTGTCTTGTTTTTATAGCTGTGGTGTGATGGTGTAAAATGGCTCCCAAGGCACAAACACAGGGCGGCGTAGCACCAGCTGAGCCCCACTCTGGAGACAGGAGAGAGAGAGCTCACCTTAGGAGCACAGGTCATGTGGATCCCTGGCACAGGCAGAGTGGTAATGTACATGGTCACGCAGCGGTACAAGTACAGAGTGCCCATCAGGAAGAAGAAGCGCCTTAGAGCTATGGATCTGCAAATGGAAAGAGATGAGTAACAATAAAGGCTCAAAATGAAAATGATAATTGATCGATTGAATAATTTAATATGATTGTGTGATGTTTTATAATGTAATAAACGTTACTAGTACAGCTATAAACCTACAGTATATTTGTCAAATATTTTCTATCCAAACAAACAGGGACACATTGTTGATTGAATGCTGTGGGACATAAAGGGATGGACATCATATGATCTTTAGTTTTATCAATCATAACATACAGAGAGATTAGAACAGCAATAGGTGCCAATATTTTACAAGCCTGAAAGCCAGTATACCTAAATAGTCTTGCTTTCTTTGTAAGAAAATGTTAGGTAAATTTAACCTTTCATAAATCATGTGGCATCACTGACAAAGTGGGGCATTATCTAAATAAGTGGGACAAGGGACAGGGGTCTAAAACCAAAAAAGGGACAGGTTGTCACCCTGTGTGTACCCCCTTGGGTCTGCTGTTGAAAGCTACTAAAATATACAGATTACAACATCATATTCTCATTATATAGTGTGATTGTTTCTCAATAATTCTAAACTTGGCGTTTTCACTCTGCATAAATGCAATATTACCTAAACATAGCAACTGACATTTTATTGTGAGCCATAGTAAATCAGTCCTATTGTCATTTAGCAGTGTAGGTGAAGGGTTTTTCCATAGGTTTCATCCTGAAACTTTGTAGATCTGTTGTGTGGCTATGTTAATTTAGACACCAAAAATCTGATCATTATCTGATTTCTGGAGTTATCAGATAATTTAAATGTCATGTACATTTCAGGTTTTGATAAAAATATATATTTATATATGCACAAAATGGCCAGCTATTGCGACAAAGTCAAGAAATGAACGAGTAAATGCAAAAGGTTAAAAGAGTTATTTTAGAATTCACTGTAGCCTACTCCAAACACAACAGCTACTGTAAAAAGCAGTTGATTAACTGAACACGTCACACTTCTTTTGTGCATGAAACACACCAAAAATCTGATCTAATAATGCCATGTAAAAATACACAGTGTCAGTTTTGCCCCAACAACAAACATCTGCATTACCCTTCTTCAGATTGTTGAGATGAAATGGCAGGAAGGCTTGTGTGTGAACATCGTGATACTACATTTTTAATCAGCTGTTAAGTGCCTAATAAAACCTCTCGACTGCAGTTTACAGCAAATAATGGATTCTTGCCTGTATCTGAAGAAGAATAGCTGTATGATCCAAATGGCCAGAAGCACCATGCCATTAATCTCGGTGACAGTGAATGCCCAGTTGACCCGGTCGATGTAATCAAAGAACTTATCCGGAAGAGGTGGGCTGCTTTCTTTGGGCGGAACTCTCTCATGCACAACTGTGATGACAACGGTGGTTAGGACCAAGTTGAATCCGGCGTAAAAAAAAGCAATGAATGTCTTCCACCACTCCATGGGCAGACGGTTGACTTTGGTATCAGGCACTGGGATCTTTACATAGTCATTGTGCCTTCCCAAGCCCTTCCGAAATCCCCTCTTTGGATCGTCCGCACCAGGATTGTGGACTGGACAGGTTTTGCCGCTGGCTACGATCGCAGGCTCCATTCCTGGTTTGAGATTGTCGGCAGCAGTGGCTCTTGTGTTCCCATGTCCCTGTGTGGCCATTGCTGCACGTACTGTGCATCCACGGAGACAGGGCTATGGTTTGAACTGTGGTTACTGTGAAAAGAAAAAAACAAAATCAAGCAAAAATAATAATGGTCTGCTTTAGGGCGATTGCTCTTCAGTCGGTTAATCGGTTGATGCCGTCTTAGTCGACCAAAATGTGTATAAGTCAATTAATCATTTTATTTAGATAAGGGTTTATATGGGACAACAGCAGAAAAGAGAAGTTAGTGAGTGAATGAGTTATCTGAAGATTTGGTATTTTTTGGTATTTATTTGTATAAAGGCAGACTTAACTCATGATTCACAAATTTAATCTGTCTTTATATAAATACATTGTTTCCTAGTACTTTTTTTCTGCATAAATAATTGTTTTTGCATGAACTCCTCCTGCAGGTGTCGTCTTGTGAGTGCAGTTTGGGTCAGATACATAGAGATCATAATAGTTTTGAGAGGCTTTGCCACGCCCCTTTTTAGTCCACTAATCAATCAGCAGGACATGTCTTTAATGAATCAGTAATTTCTTTAGACGACTATGGGCCTAGTCTACTTTTGGAGTAGATTGACTAGAACTGTCTTTATAGCACATAAGTACATGGTCTTTTATGAATTATTTTCATTGCATTATTATTTTTGGGTTGTGGAAAGAAAATAGGTAATGTTGCTGTCCTTAAAGTTTATAAGATAATAACTTTTAAATGGGCAAGTGTGAGAACTAAGTGTACAACAGATTACTGCAGAAAGACACATTAAAGGGCCCGTTTTACACTTTTCTCTGATCTATGTTATAATGTTGTTTCCTCATCACAAACAGACCTGGAGTTGTGTTTTGTTTCATTCACACATGTTTAACACACAAACCGTGCATATTTAGACTGTGTTCTTCTCTCAGAAAACAGAAAACACTCTGTTCCACCTTATGATGTCATGTGGTAATACAGGAAGTGCTCCACTGTGTTTTAAACTCCATACACCTTCACTAGAATCATTTGGATGATTTCAGCCCTGGAATTAGCAATCTCTACTGAACTAAAGGTAAAAGGTAGCCGTTAACTTGAAAACTACCACTTCGTGACATCACAAGGTGGAACAGAGCATTTTGAGCTTTGAAGATGTAGACAGATGTCACAACAACATAGTAACAACATTATAACATAACATAACAACATGAGTTAAAGCTCACAAGAGTCAATTTTGCATAATATAGGACCTTTAATAGTAGTAACCCAGTGACAGTTGATGTATATGGAGAGTGAAAGGTGCATTCAATTTTAAACCTAAGAAACATTATGCTTTATATTCATTCAATGCAGAAAACATTTTGTTCGTACACTCTCTTTACAGTACAGTCGGTCAGCAAGTTCTACACTGTTCTACTAATTTGTACTTTATGGCTAGAATGGGCATTTAACAGCATGCATTTGTCTTGTCAGAGAGACTTTTTCCATTCCCTGAGTAGGAAACAATTACTCGGATGTTCACAGACCCACAGTAAGTGTCATTGTACTGAGTTCTTTACATTACTGACGTCAAATGAACAAAAAACAAAGGAAGCATGTTGGATCTTTTTTCAGTTAATGACTTGAAAGAGAATTACAGCCATTTTCTGCCATAAGTCCTTTAAAAGGTTTCTTGTACCTAAAAGCGTTCCATTATTGGATGTGCGTATTTTCCGGTCAGCCCTGAAGATACCACAATGAATGTCTTCTGGGATACATAGAGAATGGCATGTTTACTTTGGGACTAACCTGGAGCATCAAACAGTGGGCTGGAAATAGAGTGATGATGCAGAACGGATCAGTTGCATCTAAATCAATGTTGGGAAAACATTATTGAGCACAGGAGAAAAGCTTATTACATAATTTAATCAGAGCCATCCACAGCAGAATCAGTCTGTTTTGGAGTTAATGGATCAGCAACAGGCAACAAAGTGCCAGGATTTCTAATGCATTCAAAGAGGCTCCAGCTGCAGATAATATGACCTAAAGATGTATTATGTAACTTTTCTGGTGGCGAGTCCTTCACCTGCTTGTCTCCATTTCTTTATAGAGATAGACCGATATATTGTTTAGCCGATGTATCGAGCAGACATTTTGACCTTTTATCATATCGGCTATTGGTCTTAAATCTCCAGCACAGGCCGATGTTTTGTTTTAGTCGATTTGCTGCTTAGGACACACACACAAAGCTTTATTTTAACACTTTAATACGAAGAGACAATTGCACTAAATGTGATACACCACTCTCTTAAAGGTTTTTGGTTAAAAAAAGAGCTGTGGGTGAGTTTATAGTAAGTTTAAATTGCATCATTTGAGGAAAATAATCAAAATTGGCCCTATATAACGGCCCAAAAATATCGGCAGAACTTCTTGGCCAATCGGTATCAGCATCGATCATGAAAAAACACATATCGGTCGATCTTTATTTCTTTGGCAACAATGTTCCACAGTATGGCATTAATTATTTCCTTAGAAACAAGCAGGCCAAGTTATAGTTGGTTGGTTATATCTGTGAAGAGGTGGGTCCACTCACAACAAGAATGCATGTTTTAAGGTAAGGTAACCGAATACATGCAAGATGGCTGAGTTTAATGCTATACTGTGGAACATTCCCAAGCAACAACATCTCCATAGGAATAAGCAGGTGGCCCCACCCAAAAAGTTAAATAGTGCAATTTTAAAATGTTGAAAACTGAATATTTAGAAAGCTATACTGGTACTTGATTTATGTTTCGTGATGATTGAGTAGAGAATTTTATCTGGCCATAAATACATTAAGATGCAGTGGACACAGAGGTCTACATGAATATATTTACTGTTGTGACTCCAGGTTTGATTTATTTAACTCCTAATGAGTACAACAGTGGTGCTAAAATCCCTTCGCCCCAGTTGCCCTCACCAGGAAGAGTAATGGCTAACTGTGACAAGTTTGCAGGAAATAAAATTGTGTATATATAATGCGTTTATAGACACTAAATGAGAACGTGGCATAGAAAAGTTCATCATGGCATTTTCCTATGAGAGAGGGCACTGCCTCAGTCTCCCTGTGCTCTCCTTGTGTACAGTACATGCTGTTTCCCACTCGCCACAGCACATAACCCTGGGAATAGGGTGGTGATGGAAAAAGGCAAGAAAAGCTCGAGTCCGTTTGGTCACAGGCCGTAATGGAGAACTTGGCCGGCTCCACTCCCCTGTGCTATTTCAGGAGAAGCCACCCAGATGTGAGGGCTGTGTTTTACTCCAGAGGCACAGAGCTTTGACTCCAATTTGAGCCCTTCATAATAACATGCTGCTATAAGCTATCCACTCATTTTGCAGAACATATCGTGTGGAGCTGTCTTCATCAAAAAGGGAGACAAAAATAAGTCACATGGTTCATCCCTGTAAAGCTGGATCTCTAACTAAGCCAGTCCCACTGTGTCAACAACATGAAAGATAACAAAAGTGTCAGCAGCATTACAGTTGTGTGTGTTTTTATACAATTTTTTTTTAAATTAAATAATAAAAACAGCAATGACATAAAGCGTCACATGACAAGAAAATAATGCTGTAAACAATAACTATCATTGCATCATGAGCCTTGGCAGTGAACTGTTCTCAAATGTTACAAATCAAAACCTGGTTTGGTTTTGTAAAAGGACTCCATAATATATTGCAATTAAATCAATACCACAGTTTGTTATTTAGATAATACAACAAACAACTAAATGTCATATAGTTTAGACCTTTATAAACATGTCGTAAAACTAATGAGATTCCTGTATTAGTTAATTATCTTTTTATTTTTGATACATTTATTCTTCTACTGGTCGGCTGCATGTCTGTAATGAATGTTAATGTTCCTTGAGCTGTTCACACTCCGCACTTAGAGCAGAATCCTGTTTATAATGCGTATAGGAAGTTTAATGCAACTTGCGAACACTAAAATGACGCCAACAGCTGCACTGTCTTACACTGTAATGAGGTAAAGTGTCGTCCTCAAGTAGAGATATGAAACCCAGTTGTATCCTACTTTGGAAACCCTGACCACAGGGTGGATAATAGTAGCTTCATTTGTGCTGTTTATAACAGCAACCATTAGTAAGGTTTTAGGGTGTAGTAGTCCCAAGTGCAGTGCTAAACACCATGTTCCATATTAGACTACTGGGTGGGGCAACAGGTTACTGCACCCTCTAATTACACTGTTTCATTTCTGTCTACTACAGAATGTTGTAGGCTTGTTCCGTTAGCTCAACATGGGTTCACAAGGCCAAAATGTTCTTAAATAAATCTGCATTTTTAATTAGCCATTAACCTATGGGCTTCGGATCACATTCTGTTGGCTTGTTTAGAAGAGGTGATTGGCAGATAAAATTAGGCTATAGCAGATTTTTGGAGAGGTAGTGAGCTCATGGATTTATAAACTAATTTTGGATTTTATGTTCTATTTGTGTATTATTATTATTATTATTATTATTATTATTATTATTATTATTATTATTATTATTATTAATC
>KN469155.1:47389-108210 GCA_000787095.1 Periophthalmodon schlosseri
AACGGTGTGACATCATCTCATTGTAGAATCTCTAACAACCAATAAACCCAGACAACTGCAATTTAGTTTGTTTATAATTGTTGTCCAGCTATTTTTCTTTCCATCACTCTCCCGTTACAACTAAGCAGCCAGAATGGGACAAGATATTGATTATGTTGCCAATACACACTTGTGGCACAGATTAAGGAAGAACCAGGCACTAGCTGTATCCCTATTTGCACCGTGTCATTGAAGTAACTTTTCACACAGAGCCATGAAACGCTAATACCATGGAGGTGGTTTAGAATAAAATGGCTGAAAAGTTAGCCTAGTGACATAAACACAACCCAGCTGCATTCAATTTTAAGCTTTTGGATACGTCCATGCAACATCCTACATTACGCAGATTTATGTCTGGAAAAATCGTAAGCCACTGCATCAGCTTGTGTCGCGCCTGTATGGCACGTGTTGCGTCGTTCGTCCTCCTACCTGCGCCCGGGCCTCCAGTAGCTGCTCCCCCCGGTGCACGCGCTGTTGCCTGGCCGCTCGCTGCTCACGTCGGACGGGTCTGCATCATCACAGCACGGTGCCGCTCGATTTAGAGACGGGCGGTGCTCCTCCTCCCCCGAAAAACCACATCATCGCCCCATATCCTCGCATCCTCCTCCCAGCAGCATCCCGTTTGGTTTGGCATCCTCTTTAATTCACAGAGCATCGACCCTTTAATCAGAACAGAGCATCGCCCTCTAGATGATAAAGATGTAACTACAAACTTGCCAAGATTTTAATGAGGTTGTGTAAAATGTGTCTATTTAAAGGTGGGTCTGTTCCAGATGCGTTGTGTGGCAAATGTGTATTTTTAAACATTTTGACGATGAATAGAAAAGGGATAAACGAACCAATCACTGACAAATTGGTAATCCTACATTCTAGGGCTATTTTAATGTCTTTCTGTGATTTTAATGTCTTTCTTATTCTGTAAAGCACTTTGAATTACTTTGTGTACGAATTGTGCTATACAGATACACTTGCCTTGGCTTGTCTTGCCTTGCTATGTCTACATATAATTGTTATTATATGTAATTATGGGGACAGCTAAACTTAAGTAGTAGTAATATAGCAAGTTCTAGGGTATTTGTGAATTTACATTTTGATTTCTTATGAATATACAGACCTAATGGTACTATCTATAGGGAAAAACTGGCTCCATCCACACCACACATAATCACACTCTAGAACCTGCACAACACGCCACACAATACAAACTGCTGCAGCGTGCAAACAAACCCATTGCAATATTTATTATAAAATAAATACATATGAAATAATAATATAGCAATAATCCGGGATAGTTTGTATCAGTAACTTTCATTAAAAAAAAGAAAATAATTTAATTGAATAAATGTCTGGACAGGAAATACGTCAGCGTCTGGACGTGACGTAGCGCTGGGATGAACTTCCTGGTTGCTCGAGAGCCCAGTGCCGCCGCTCCATTCGCACGACACACCTCTGCCTAAAGCCAAAATACCTTTTTAGTTTTGTAAATACAGATCACAGTAGGGTCTTGTTTGCGCAGTCTTAACCCGTTCACTGTACTGCTCATAAACATGGAGACGTACGGCAACTCGCACAAAAAGCAGAAACTAAGCAACGTCGACAGTGAGTGGGTGAGTGCATGTACGTGTGTGCTTACTGCTTTTGGGCGATTTCGTTACTTGTGTAACCGATGATATCTGCAACAATAACGGTATATTGTACGATCTACGAATTGAAACTTAGCTCGTTAACTTTAGCTGTCCATTCAAAGGCCGTGGCATCGTCACAATCCAAATAAACCAGCAGTAAAGATGTTAAGCGCTAACCCCAATGTTTGTTTAATCAAAGCATCCGTGTGGAAACTGACCAAGGGCTCCTGAGAAGTGCAGTTGCATAAATACACTGTGATGTGGTCATCCTAAGCCTATATATATGTGCAGATTATTGTCTCATATCAAATATAACCACTTTTTTGTGCTTTTTATTCATATACAATTAACTGTTGTCTGTGGTTAGGAACTGGTACATTTAGCTTCTAGCCGCTATTATTTTGTGTTTGCTGTTGAGTGGAATCAATATCATCAGCAGTGTCTATTTTCTCTTTATGTCAGAGTCAGAATCTATTTTCTATCTCTACATTGCCATTGTCAGTGAAAAACTAGGAACTTGCCTCAGGGTTATGGTGCAACATAAAACTTCTGAACACAAGGGCTACTGTAGGCCTTAACCCACGCCAGTCTCCAAAACAGACCTGTAACTAACTAATCTTGACGAATCTTCACATCAACTAGCAACCAAGTCTCGCATACAAAAGCAGTTACATTAACAACAACACACGAACAGTGTGAACAGAAAAAGGTGTCAACCCTGAACTTATGACTAACGAAAATATCAGATCTTTACAATGTATACAGTGTGGATTAACAACAGATTAACAATGCAAAAGTTTCAGTGCAAGTAGATTAATTAATTATGATTCAAGTAAGTTGATTAAAGTGACACATGTTATAAAGTGTTCATGAGTCCTACATGTTAACCATTATTTATTGTTTGCAGGGGACCCAAAGAGCAACAAATGTCACCTACCAAGCCCATCATGTGAGCAGAAATAAGCGTGGACAAGTAGTGGGCACTCGAGGGGGCTTCAGAGGATGCACAGTGTGGCTCACAGGTAGGCTATGGCTGTTTCCCAAAGCCCAGGTGCCATGCCTTAGAAATGGGTTCCAAAGTCACTTCCTTCCAATCTAAGGCAAGTGTCCTTCATTTTGTGGGGAAGGGGACATGCACATCAATTCTAAAGCAAGTGTGCAAGATCAAAAGAGGTAACAGAAAAAATGTCAAGAATGCACTCCAGAAGGTTTTTACTTTTTTTTATATGTTGCTCACCACTGTGACATTGGAGGTGCAGCCCTTCGTCTGACCTCAAGTGTAGCATGGACACACCTGTCGTATAAGGAGCTTGACTGAATGATCATTTGACATAAATTATGAGTTCCATTTAAGGATTGGGAAATCACTAATATCTATAACAGTGGCTGTCCAGGCTACATTTTAATTTGCCAATCTATATACCCACAGCCATATAAAAAAGTACAATACACACTATTTACAAATGACATATTTACAGAACATGGAGGGCAAGACTCTCTTCCTCATGTGATTAAATATCTCCAAAAAATGTATTTGAATATGATGTGCAAAAAAAACTTATGGGGTATGTAGCAATGCCCTCCTTTCAGCTTGTAACCATTGATGTCCATCCCTGTGTTAGGTCTGTCTGGAGCAGGGAAGACCACCGTCAGCATGGCCTTGGAGGAATACCTGGTGTGCCATGGGATTCCCTGCTACACTCTGGATGGGGACAACATCCGTCAGGGGCTTAATAAAAACCTCGGTTTCAGTCCAGAGGACCGTGAAGAGAACATTAGACGCATTGCTGAGGTGGCTCGACTTTTTGCTGATGCGGGTCTGGTCTGCATCACCAGTTTTATCTCCCCATACAGCAGGGTCAGTAAAGCACAAGGGTATTTCAGCCATTGCACTTCAATTGTTCTTTCATTTACTATTATGTCTTCCTTCGCTGCCTTTTTAGGATCGTCTCAACGCTAGAAAGATTCATGAAGCTACAGGGCTGCCATTCTATGAAGTCTTCATAGATGCTCCTTTAGATGTGTGTGAACAGAGAGATGTAAAAGGCCTGTATAAAAGAGCCAGAGCAGGGGAAATAAGAGGTAAAGATGCAAAGGTTTTATTTGAAGAAATTGTTTATTTGTTTTAGTTTGAAAACACTGATTTGATCATTTGTAAATAGTAAAAACCAAAAAAACAAAATGTCAATTTAAAGGGATATTTTTCTCTTAATTAGTCAAATTGTGTATGGTCAATGTTTTAACACAGAATCAAGGAATGAAGCTCTCTGCCTTTTTATTACTGCGTTGTAGCAACTATAGCTAGGTCAAACGATTATATAGCGTTTAGCTGAGGAATGAAAAACATGCTACTGCACTACATACATACATACATACATACATACATACAGACATACATACATACAGACATACAGATATACAGATATACAGATATACATATTCTTGGTCACTGTCAGATCAGCAACAGCCCATCACATTTTTTAACAGCTACAGTACAACTGGCAAATTACAATAGTTCATGTACAAACACATATAACATAGTATATTGCAACACACTTTCAATGTCAAATTGAAGAGAAAATAAGAGAACTATTCACTGATACTGTAGTAAAAATAATAATAACGATTGTTGTATTGGTGTTTTTGGTTATCACTTTTTTGCCTCCTTAATTCTTCGTAGGCTTCACTGGAATTGACTCGGAGTATGAGAAGCCAGAGGCTCCTGAGCTGGTGCTAAAAACAGACTCGTGCAGCGTGAACGAATGCATTCAACAGCTGGTCGACCTGCTTCAGGAGAGGGTGAGAAAACGTTTAAGTACTGTCGAGATTTTTACTTGTAGCCAAATTTGGAGAGACCACTAGAGGGAGCAATTGTACCAGATTTGTTGCTGTTCCACGCTATCGTTTCTTTTTGCACATTGTCAACAGCCAATATTCATGTTAACGTGCATCATTTAATTCAATTTTCTGTTTTTTCCAGGACATTGTGCCTATTGATGCTTTCCATGAAGTGAAGGAGCTGTATGTCCATGAGAATAAACTGGATCTGGCTAAAGCAGATGCAGAGACTCTGCCTGCGGTGCAGATTGGAAAGGTGTGTCCACTATATATGTAAGTGTTGAAAATCCCTTTACTGAACCTTCACGCTCACCTCTGTTTGTGTCTCAGGTGGACATGCAGTGGGTCCAGGTCCTGGCTGAAGGCTGGGCCACTCCTCTCAATGGGTTTATGCGAGAAAGAGAATACTTGCAGTGTCTTCATTTTGACTGTCTGTTGGATGGTAACATGCTTTATAATACAGTGTTTTCTTAGAATAAGAATAATTTGACACTTTTCTAGGTCCATTTACAATTGCAGAGCCTGTAATACATACAGTGCTCTTTGATTGTTGAATAAATAAGGATAGACATTAATAATTGGTGTTGGGGCTGCACAATAAATTGCAATTGAATAAAAATTGCGTTTTGAGTTTGCACAGTTATCAAATCGCACAGGCTACAGTTATTTACAATGTCCTCTGCAAAGAACAAAATATTCTGTCTTCATAGAAAAAGCTCAGTGTTTCTGTTCTTTTTACTTACACAAGAACCCCGTGAAATTCAGAACAGTTTGTATAAGTTAATATTTCAGTCTTTTCAGTCTCAAATGTCAGTGCTCCTGGAGTTCTTTATAATGTGCACTTAGTTTGAACAGAATCCTACTTTTAAAACGTATTATGCAAATCCAATTTCAATTACAGTACTTTGTCAGAATAATCACAATTAGAAATTGCGCAGCCCAAATTGGTGTAAATTACCTTTTGATGTTTCCTAATGATAAACTTTTATAATTTTGGATGGTCACTGCCAATTAACTTCAGGCCATGAACATTATTGAACATTTATTTGAAGGCAAAAGCAAAGGCACAGAGGCTTTGGTCTTTATTAATATTACTCATAAAGCTCCTCCCAGGGATTTAACATTGGAGTGTGATATCAGTAAACAGCCGGTTGCCTTGGGTGATGCTGTAAAACTAGTTGGAAATTTTACTAATCAAACATTTGGCATCAATAAACACAAATCCCTTTTTAGGGTTTGTGTCCCACACGCGGACGTCAGTTATGTGTCAGTGTGGATTGAATACATCTGGAGGCTGTACAGTGCTGGAATGGCCTTGACATAGTGTTGGCGTGTAGAGTGCACAATATATCACTAATGAACTGTTTCAGATTTTCATTCATAATTCATGTTATTCTTAAATATTCTCTATTTAGAAGCCTTCAGTCACTATATTTCAACCTTTATTTGGATAAAAAAGTGTTTTAAAAGTCTCAGTGTACAGTAGAAATAATTGTTTGACTAATTGACTGCTAAAATAATCGTTAGCTGCAGCTTCAGATGTTTGACCAAAAAAGATCATGTCGTAGTTTAGCATTATGGTCTTCTACGCAACAAATCTAATAAAATGTTTAAAATTCTCAAAGTAATATGCTTCCATACTTAAATTTTAGGTGGGGTCATCAACCTGTCGGTGCCTGTGGTGCTGCCAGTGTCCAGCGCAGATAAGGAGCGCCTGGATGGAGTGACCGCCATGGCTCTGGTTTACGAGGGCAGACGAGTGGCCATCCTGCGCAACCCCGAGTTCTACGAGCACCGCAAGGAAGAACGCTGTGCTCGCCAGTGGGGCACCACCTGCAAGGACCACCCCTACATCAAGGTGAGTGTCAAATGAGTCTAGTCTCACATACAGGAAGTATCGCATAGAACATGATAGGACTGTACAATCAGCATTAAAAAAGAAAGTAAATACCACAATTTTTATAAAGTTTGTTGTATTTTATCTTAAACTACTAATTTTGCAGCCTTGTTTTACCTTGTTTTTTACTATAGAATATATTCTATTAATACACAAAATTAATATCTCGGTAATTGTACAATAGAATATAAGTTAAGAACATTTAACTTGATTTGAGTAGATTTGAAGTAAAATAGTCTATCAATAGAGTAAGTCTTTCTTTCTTGATTCAAACAACATAAGATTTAGTTTCTTATTTTAAGTGCAAAGAGTTGTTTTTCTTGTCTTTAGTACAACAAGATGCATTTTCCTATTTTAAGCAAGATTTTACTTTCTGCAGATATCCAAATTTTGCGTATGCCTAAAACCACCATTGCGATATTATATATTTTTCGATATACATCTCCCACCTCTTACTCATAATATATTGAAATGCTGGACATAATAATGTAAAATAAATGGCTCAGTGGTTGGAGCGTGCGCCCACTAACCTCAAGGTAATCAGTTTAGTATCAGTTAAGAGTTATTATATGTTGAAGCGTACTGTATGTTTATGCACTGTATAACTCTTGTGACAAGGCTGTAGTCATGTTGTGGGAAAGTGTGATAAACATTGTGCATCTGCCTCTCTGGATGTTGTACTGACAGAACGCAGAGCCGTCTCTCACACAGCTGTGGAGGACTGATTTGATGCAGAACACTTGATCTTTGGGGTTCATCCTCATCTTGCAGTTTGTTGAGTTTCTTACAGCACTGACCATTCTGCTCAGCCTCAAATATTCCACAAATTGTTCCCATCTGTCTGCTATTTACTTATTGCTGGTGGTAGGAAGGTAGTATTGTGTATTATTATTTGTAATAAGATAATGTGCCACGATGATCCTACCACACCCCACACATGCTGCTCCACTAAACTAGCCTGTGCCATCTGTCTGTGTGAGAGAGACTGTCAGGTGGCTGCATATATATAATGGGTTGAATTGGTGTCATCTGTTTTGTATTGTGAACTTTATGAATCACGCAAATGATTAAGCCATAGCAGAGACAGGTGAATCACTAAACACTCTGAATCAGACGGGAGAGAAGTGTTAAAATGAGTTCTGAATGAAACTGGGATGCACAAGATGTTAATGGCCATGATTGTTGGAGCATTGATTTTATTTTATTTGGGCTCCAGAACTTCTGATTTCAAAGAGGAAGCAAGAGGGGCAGGCTGATAATAGGGGAGTTTTGGGAAAGAAACCCAAAGAAAACGGAGCAGTGTTGGCTCCTTGTCCAACTCAAACTGAATAATTTTGTCAGCCTAAAATATGAATGCATAAAGCTGACATTTCACAAACATTTTCACAACATTTTTATACTATTGTGCCTTTTTTATATTTATGTTTTGTTTTTTTTATATATTTTTGTGTTGGTAATTCAATCCCATTTCAAAATGTAGATCCATCCATAATAATAGTCTTACATTTATCCACTTGCTCACAGCTCACTTGTGTGTTCAGCTTGGTGTGATTAAGGTGTCTGTCATTACGAAGCATGCGTTTGTGTACTCAAGAGTGTGTTTAAATTGCCCTCCCAGAGCCAGTCTGCCACCGCTCTCAGTGAGACATTGCTTCCAACTTTGTCCCGTTCATAAAAAACACCTTAAATGTAGTAAACGCACTTTTTCCTGTTTACTCTTCTGTCCAACAGGAGCCCCTCAATACGAGCCCTTAGTGTCTAGAATGGCTGTTTATTTGCTCAAGTTTCTTTTTGGTGGATAACTCAATGCACATGCACATTTTCTTTCACCTATGTCACAAAATCAGTTCAGTTGTAGGCCTGTCATAATAATTACTACATCAACTTGGCGTTAAATGTGTTAGACGGAACAGTAACTTTTGGGAGTCAATATTTATCACAGGGACTTTTTCTTTTTACTAGTTGGGAACTTTTTGTTATTTTCCTTTTGTATGGTGAGATCTGAGCTGTGGAGGGTTGAATAAATAACTTCTATGACTCATCATAGATACAAACTACTACAAGCTACTAAAGTGTTTCATTCTGCTTTTTATTTATTGCAGTTTGTGAACATATCCCCAAAAAAAGTCTACTTTAGTGTTATTGTGGCGTAAATTAGTTTCAGCATTATTGTTCAGATATTTTCTTCAGCAATATATCGTACTTCAAAATGTGTTATCGTGACAGGCCTATTGAGCTGCAAACATTTTATTGATGCCTTTGCAGAATGAGTGTGGTGAGTGTCTTTCCTGACCGGTCGCTGGCCTTCTCCAGACCCCTGTGGATTAATTGGACTGTGGAAAACAAATTGCAACACGTTCCAAAAATTGTTTCATTCCACAGACAGGTGGCTATTAATCATTTCACAACACGCTCACAATGTCTTGTTGATGGATTATTTTCCATATTGAATTCCAAGAACAATAATTTAGATTTTTTTCTAAAGAAATGTGTGTAGTTACTTATTGCTAATAGTTTTTTCTTGTCATTGCATTATCATTTCTTTTAATCCAATTCAGTTCAATTTTATTTTATTCATGTAGCACATTTTAAAATACTATTTACATAAACAACAAGAAACAAAAACAGATATACATCAAATGCGACACATAGGCAATAAAACAATACCTAGAACCAAATGCCAGGAAGAAGAGGTGGGTTTTTAGTCTTAAACTGCGCTACAGACTGTATTTTATTTGACCAAAAACACTAACGACAACAACACACTTTGCTGCCCTGAAATGCACCAGATGTTTTTTCCTTGGCAATATAAGATTTAGAAAAAAAAAACCCAAAAAACTGATATTTGCATTTTTATTTTGCATTTGGTTTGAAACGTAATACCTTGACCTTCTCTCCAATTTCTCTTTTTATTCTGTTAAAGTGACTTCTTCAACCGTATCCCGATGTCTTAATTCTCTTAAAACATATTGTCCTAGTAGAGAATTGTCACTTAGCATCTCTATAAAACGGACCAGACCATTGTATTCAGTTACTCTAGCAGACACCAGAACACCTGCCAACAAGTGGAGGGTGAAATAAATACAGAATTTTAACAGGATTTGGACCTGTCTGTTGTCTTTGTTCGAGCAGATTTTCCTCTTTGTGACCACAAACTCATCACCAGGCTTTATAGTTGAACCCACATTTGCAGAGATGAGTTAACTGTTAAATGCATAAATTGTCCCTGCATTTTAGAGGGAGTTTTCGGTGTTGACGTAGTTAGAGGTATTACCTACCACTACTTCTTGTATTTTTATACTTTTCTTTTCACAATCGGCCTCTTAACTGATGTAAAGAAATTAGGGCTGCACAGTATATCGTAAAAGTATCGATATTGCGATATTGACTGATGCAATAATCGATATTGCAACATACTCAGTGTATCACAATAACACCAAGGTTTTCCATCTGACAAAATGCACTTTTTTATGTTATATTAATCTGATTTCACTATTAATTTAAGGCATGTAGTTTTAATATAACTGAAATTATTGAGTCAAAAAGTATATTAAAATGTCACAGTAATATCGTAATCACAATTTAGCGAATTTTCCAATATTGTTCAACTGGACAATCTCTGAAGTCCTGCTGAGGTCCTGCTGAGGTCCATGATGGTTTGAGTCCAGCACAGTAACTCTCCAGCGTTGGGCCCAGATGTTACATTGGTATTGACTGTAATACCTGGGATGGCTCTTTCAGATGGTGATGGAGAGTGGAGACTGGCTGGTGGGCGGAGACCTGCAGGTTCTGGACAGAATCCGCTGGAACGATGGACTGGATCAATACAGACTGACTCCTAACGAGCTCAAACACAAGTTTAAAGAGATGAACGCAGGTATGGGACAAAATGGAGGACTCTTTGGTAATACTGGATTGTGACTAGTGCTGTCAAACGATTCAAAAATGAATCAGATTAATCACACTTTTGAAACATTATTAATCACGATTAATCGCACTGCACACTGGTTTTAATTTTATAATTTAAACTTTCTAATTTGAAGCATTTTAAAACTTTTTTTTATTTTTTTTATTCCACAAATCTAAATGTATTATTTTAAAACCCAACTGGCTATAATTTAAGTCTAGAAATTGCATTTCATAATGAATTTGTGTGATCACATGTTGTACCTAACCAAACAACATGTTTAGTGTAGTTAAAGGTCCTAATCAGATTAATCACACTTTTGAAACATTATTAATCACGATTAATCGCACTGCACACTGGTTTTAATTTTATAATTTAAACTTTCTAATTTGAAGCATTTTAAAACTTTTTTTTATTTTTTTTATTCCACAAATCTAAATGTATTATTTTAAAACCCAACTGGCTATAATTTAAGTCTAGAAATTGCATTTCATAATGAATTTGTGTGACCACAATGTGAAACAACATGTTTAGTGTAGTTAAAGGTCCTTCATTGCCGCTTGCGGGTGTACTTGGCTCTTACTGTGACAGATACAAGCAGTTGGAGTTGGCCTGGCGTCTTCCAGTGTTCTGTAACAGTTTGATGAAATATTTGACCCAAGTCTAATGTAGGACTAAGGAAAATCATGAATACAATCTGCCTTTTTGTCCATTTTACTTTCCAAACACAGTAGACTTCTGTAAAATGGAGAACTTTGTATTGCTGCCAATATATTTATTTTCTTACAATACTGATGATTGTGTCAGCCAATATTGCAATTCCTTGTTAAAAAAAAACTAATCAACTTAACTTTAACAGCCTTAATTTAAGTGAGTTACATGCAGCACCACGACTCATCATAAAGAGAGAGAGAGAGAGAGAGAGAGAGAGAGAGAGAGAGAGAAAGGGAGAGAGACAGAAAGGGAGAGAGACAGAAAGGGAGCAATACTGATGATTGTGTCAGCCAATATTGCAATTCCTTGTTAAAAAAAACTAATCATGTGTCATGAGTGTGAGCTTCATAAGCAACAAAGCAACATCCTGCTTTGGAGCAGGAGCTTTTGCTCCTCTAGGGTCCTCAGGCAGGAGGCTACGGAACAGTTTCTTCGTCTCTGCTGCTGGACACATGAACACCCCTGTCATTTTTATAACACCAGTTACTGTCACTTTAAACAACTCTAATAAACCTACTCGCACTGTTTTTGCACTGTTGTTCTACCCTACTGTATATTAGGGTACTGTAGTTTAGTTTTCCCTTATTTTAATGCATGCCCTTATTTTTATTTTATCATAGTTTATATAATTATTCTTTGTTTAATGTTGCACTGAACCAACTTCCTAGTTTGTGAATCTTGTTCACTAACAATGGCATTAAAACTGATTCTGATTCTATTTAGTTATCCGTTTAGTGATCTGAATCATTTTACCCACTCTTACTTTTTCTACGCAGATGCTGTATTTGCCTTCCAGCTGCGTAACCCGGTCCACAACGGCCACGCCCTCCTGATGCAGGACACCCACAAGCGTCTAATAGAGCGCGGGTACAGGCGACCAGTGTTGCTGCTCCACCCTCTGGGGGGCTGGACCAAAGACGATGACGTGCCCCTGCCCTGGCGCATGAAGCAGCACGCCGCAGTGCTGGACGAAGGGGTTCTTAATCCTGACACCACTATTGTCGCCATCTTCCCCTCACCCATGATGTATGCCGGACCAACTGAGGTACACATTTACTTTAAGTGTTGTGCAATTGGTCACAAAATGTCTGCAGTCTGATGAAAGAGGCAAAATTAAGAGACTAGATTGTAATCTTTGTAATCTCATCTTCATTGCTGTAAAAAATTCGTATTCAATCAGTGTATGCGTAATGACATTGAGAAGTTTTTATTTTACTGGTATGCATTTTATATCTGGAGAAATGAAATCGCTAAACCACCAAATGTTGTAAATTGACCTACTTGAAATTAATTCTTTCATTGAATGTATTGGTTCATTAAAATTTTACCAGAATGGGCAAACGAACATAACACCTAATGGTGTTTCCTCCAGGTTCAGTGGCATTGCAGGTCTCGAATGGTTGCTGGCGCCAACTTCTACATCGTGGGCCGTGACCCTGCTGGTATGCCCCACCCAGAGACCGGAAAGGATCTGTACGAGCCCACCCACGGGGCCAAAGTGCTGACAATGGCCCCGGGCCTCATCACCCTCGAGATTGTACCCTTCAAGGTTGCAGCATACAACAAGGTCAAAAGAGCCATGGACTTCTATGATCCAAAAAAGTAAGTCATTCTGTAGTACTAGTAGACCCTATGAAATGGCAGTTGCTAGTTCTAGTTCATTCCAAGTTGTTCAAGCAGCTGTGATCAGTAGCCTCATTCACCTGTAAAGACAGGTGCAAGTTTGTCTACTATGGACCGATGAAGGCAGGACATGATGTTCTTGCTGTTAAAATGCATTATGAAATGAATAAAATAGATAGAAAAAGGGCAACATTTTCTTTCCACATGAACAAGATTATCATTATAGAGAGGGCAGCACGATCTCCAGACCTTAATCCCATAGAGAACTTCTGTGGTGACATCAAAAATGTATTGTCTTTTTGTGTTCCAAGCTGTAATTGTGCCAGACCCCAGTGGACTCCATGCATCACAGATGTGGAGCCTGTCTCAAAAATCTTTTATGCAACAAAAAATGTGTTAATTGATACACAAAGGGATCTAAATGTATGTATTTTTCAGTTCACATAAATGAAGCTGGCTGGTTAGGAAAGTAGACTTTAATTTATGTATTCTTTTTATCTGCCTAATATTCCATTGTCTTTGGGCACCTAACATTGCTGAGCATGCTATAATTAAATTATCCATTGGGGGGCTCTCTTGGCTGAATTAGATTTGGGTGGTTACTTTTGCAATGTGCATTTTCTTCCAAACTTGAGAAAAGTTCATTGGGAAATGTGCAATGAAAACATTAGCTTAAATTCTGACAGCTTTATATGTTGGAGTGATGAGGCATTATCAGTCTCTTCAAAGTGAGGTCAATTTGTCCCAGACGCCAGGACAAAAGCACCACTCCAAACTCTCATTAAGCTCATCCCATTTCCTTTCATCTCTTTTCAGTGCTCCTTCTCTCTGTCTGCACAATCGTCCAAGCCAAAGATAACAGCGATCGTTGCTTAATCCTCAACAGTTAAATTCTCCAAAGGCTTTGAAGTCAGTCAGAAATGAGAGAGCGCTGTCATTAATTAGAGTGTGTATATGAGAACAGCACATAATGACGACTAACTCAAATCAGACTATTTCACTGGCTCACTGGATTTGACAAAACCCCTTCATTCTTATTATTACACAACTTCAACCAAGGTTTTGTTTGGATAGGGTTGCCCACACTAGATTTGCTTGTTTTCCATAATGACAATTTCCGAGACAAATTTGGATACAGTAATTGAATACAGTACTGCTAAAACGCTCGCAATTTTGGGCTCAAATTGATTGCTGCTTGCAAAGGGCATTCGATATCTAGTCAACACAAAGCACAATCCTATCAAAAACAAATGCCAGGATATTGTGCAAAGTCAGCCACAAACTTGGAAGTAATTCAGTGACAGACTAAAGTAGTTTTAAATCGTTGGTTTATGGACTCTTGGCGTTTGCAAGGAGATATATTTTTAGCTCTGTCATGTCTGTAAGAAACACTTTTTTACAATGTCAACTTTTGTTTTACTACCTTTCACCGTAGAGTAAAGTAGCTTTTACTTTAAAATATCTTTGTGTCACAACATTTTCAGAATTGTCGCGTCTCTTGTGATGAATAATACTTGCCAGGTCAGCCAAAAGTGGATCTATATCCTTTCTCCTCACTTTCTAATGGGCGTGAATGACGGGCAGATTAACCAATCAGAGAAACGCATGGTTCATTTGTGTCAAAACTAACATGGTGGCAATGAGTAAAAAATATGGGTTAAAAATAAGAGGACTGAGAAACAGCACAGATATCTACAGAATCAATCTGGGAAGCCCCCCATGTATCTGAGGTTAAAGAAGTTATACATGTCTTCTGCATTTATGAGACTATTGCTACAAATTAGCAGCTGTGATTTGCATGTCCCAAGTAAGGGCGGTTGTCTGTCATGCTCTGTGGTCTGATTCTAGACCCTTCTGCTTTTGAACAGAAATTAGGAGGGAGTGGCTGGTCAGGCAATGGAAATACATCCTTTTAAATAGTTAATTGTAATTATGTAATCATGTTTTATTGCAGCCCTCAAGACTATGACTTCATCTCTGGCACCCGCATGCGTCGCATGGCCCGTGCAGGGGAGAACCCTCCGGACGGCTTCATGGCCCCAAAGGCCTGGGCTGTCCTCAAGGAGTACTACCAGTCTCTGGAGAAGAAAGCCTAAGTCTAACACGTGTGGATTCTGCTCAAACCCTAAATGTGGGACCACTCCTCCATAATGTTTCACTCTCTTGAACTGCTTTGGGTCATTTCATAGTTACACTGCTGAACTGTACAGTAAGTTCTTTTTACTGTACAGGACTGTAGGGCACTAATAAGCTTTGTCACAAGTACATGTTTTTATTTTCAGACTAACTTTATCATGATGGTGTGCTTACACAGTGAACAGTGGCTAATTTGTATGTGAAGTACTGTTGAGCAGTACAAAACAGAAAATGGATATTTGTATTAGTGATGTTACTAGTCAAAACTTACTGCACCCATTTGAGCCATTGTCCAGACAGTTGCTTTAAATTGTAGATTTGCAGTTGTATTTGATGTAAATGTTGAGTGCCTTGGTCCTGTGCACAAAGTAATATCTTGCTTAAATTTGGGACGAGCACGATTCGTGTCTTATCACACTAAACTGTGAAGAAGCTGCCTACACGAGAGCACCAATGAAACGAAAGAAAACCTATTCAAAATATTAAGCTTTTAGTGTTGTGTGATATTTATTGAGTCCTTTTTAACTGCCTTGTGCATGTAGTTTTAGTGTTGACCTCATATTTTGTTACAGTTTTGTTTTTTGTTGCAAATGTTTTCCATATTGTAATTAATTTTTAAGACTTGGCCTGTCTATTCAGATGATTACAACAAGGGATCAGATTTATAATATTACTTGTCCAATAAACTGTTTTTAGCAAAATATGTTTGCTTACTCATGACTGCTAATCTAACCAGGTTCATTACGTCATTTGTTTAGCTCATTAGTCGAAAATGCACAGCCCTTAAATTATTTGACAATTTCAGAAAATGTTTGCACACAGAATTCAACAAAAACAACTGTAATTGATTAAATACATGTGTAATGCCATACTAAGCAACATTCCAGGCAAATCAATACCATTTCCTAGCAGAGAAGTAGGCGGTGGACCCTCCAGCAGAAAAGTGACAGTCTACAGTCCTTTATCTACAAAATGAAATCACATTAACAGACTATTATCTTGATTTCACTACATCTCTTTGATATTGTCTGCTGTCTTTTGGGACTCTACAGTTGGTGAAGAAGTTGAGCACGGAATGAGACAAACTCATAGTGACCCCAATCAGGCAGAGACACTTACAGCTGTACTCCAGATGCCCCGCCATAGACAGAAGAACGCATGGGGTTAAACAGCGCACCACTCATCGCTGCATCATCACCTGTTTTATTCATGTTACACTTTTGTTGAGTCCTTTTACTTCTACTAGAGAAATAGGCAAAAGAATTCTGCTAATATTCCAATCACGAGTTGCCAAGACATTTTATAATGGGCAAAACATGATAAAAATTGAACATTACTCTCCTGTCCCTCTGTTTACATGTGCTCCAAAAATCATATCATTATCTAATTCCTGGATTTATCAGATTATCAAAATGTACCGGTTACATTGGTAAGTAAGTAAGTAAGTAATCTGATGTCTTTCTGATTGTTCACATCTGTGCAGGCTTTGGTAAAGAACATTATGCAAAGAAGGGCAAACTAATGTAGCAGAGAAAAATGAGAGAGAAAATATTAACGAATCAATGAGTTATTTTAAGATTTATTGTACTTTGTCTTCCAAATACAACAGTTCCTTTAAAAAATCCATCCAGTTATAACATGAATAATCAAATAACATGTCTGAGCAGATTGACTTTTATATTGTGCAATGTTAACGTAACATAAAAGCATTCACGCCACACAAATATGAAGCATAGCCTATTTATATCGGAAATTTGGGGAAATTTCAAAAAAAACCTTTTAGTAGGCCCCAAAATATAGAAAAAATATTGATTCATGACTCTCATATAAGGTTACAGTACAGTTTGTTCGCTTTCCAGTGTGATGAAACAATATAATCGGACCTGTCGATCATAAATGCCGCGCTCCAGTTCACGCAGAGGTTACGACGCGCACACAGACACCGTTTCGGGCAAATAAAAACACTGGTGTGGCAGTTACATCCTGGCACGGCTCACTTAGTCCCTCTCATGTTCACACATATTATCAACACAACTGTTATTCAATGCTTCCTTTGTATTTATTTTGGACATTATTCGGGCTTTGATCAGACGTAGTGATAATTACGCGCTGCCTTGCCCTTCCCTGTGGAAATAATGCGTGTAACAAGACACGTCCACGCACTTTAATAGTCAAAGAGGGTTTTTTAACTGCATTGTACGTTTTTGATCCACAACACAGCTACCAGTGTGCACCCACTTGACAGAGGATCACTGGAGTCTGTATGTGGGGAGGCTGTATTGTAACTGCACCTCCGTTCTTCGACTTAAAGTTAAAGTATGAAAACAGGTACAGAGGTGGGAACTACTCAGCCACATTTACTCAAGTTTAGTAGGGGCCTACGTCTACTTTTTAATAAAATTGTACTTGGGGTATTTTTTTTTTAATTTTATTTTTTTTATGGTAGTAACAATATGAATGCTTGAGTAAAAGTTTAGTTAGGCCTAAGTCTTTTCACTGCAAGTGAGTCAAGTAAAAAAAAGCTTGATGTTGACAGCATGAAGTGATTTGAAGACTTGTGTTTCTTGCACCGCTCCTTCTGATATGATTGAGTAACAAGTTGCTCTTTTATTGTATTACCTATTTACTTTATAGCACACCTCTGAAGTTGGCTCCTCGGAAGCAGAGCTCTCACCGCCTGGAGCGCATGTGGAGCCGGCTGCAGAGGGAGCGACTGCGCAGCGTCACGTGACCAGATCAACCGCGATAAAACTGAGTTTTAATAAAAATAAATAAAAATCAATGCTTCTACAAATTAAAAGTATTCAGATTTGTCAACAGTCATTAAACATATGAATGGTCAGGTGAATCTGTTATTAAGTTATTTAGGCTGGTCGTTAAGTAAATAGGTGCACAGCCACAACTGCAACAACTTCAGATGATCATTTCATCCCCAATCTCCTTCTGAAAACATTTTGCTCACTTTGTTGCATTTGTCCTGATTTGAATTCAGTCGATCTGATGCCGATCTGTGATCTGCAGCTAAAAGCAGCAAAATATTTAGTTTTATAGTGTGGCAAACCTTATATTAAAATGCATTTTACTGCTTAAATAAAGTTCGGAAAAATAAAAGTTGCAGTGCATTGTGGGCCGTTTCAAGCGCTCCGAGGTGGTCAAGGATCCACAGGTGCATCCTTGGTAAATGGAGGAGTGGAGTGCGGAGGGCGTGAGGGCTTTGGGGGAATTGGAACACCACTTGACTGAGCTCTGATGGCGTGGATCTCTCTGAAGTGGTTCAGAAGCCGAGGATCCTGGCGAGTCACAAACACCCACTGTCATAGGATTCTGAAGACTTCTGTGGCAAACCCATAACTTTACTGTTATTTTTATCTACCCCTCCGTACACACAAAACACTTATTTCCATTGGGCTAGAAACACACACCAGAATGTAAGTTTAAGTTTGTTCCAAGAATAAAGACTAAACTCATTAAGATTCCTGTCATATTGCAGCTTCTTGGAATATTCCAAACTGTGGTCTTTGGAAAGGAAGCTCACGCCACATACTGCAGAAGTTCCAATCTTAAATTTCATAACCATAAATATTTGAATGCCATGAGTAAAGAGCCCAAAGCAGAGTGTGAGAAACAGAAGTCAATTATGGTGAGCAATTAGATCTCACAAGTGCACTGAAGCCTGGCTCTGAAGCCCTTTAATCATTAAGAGTTTCACGACAGAGGCTAACCAGCTGATTATATTCAGTCACCACTGAATAGCTTCAGTTTATAAACCTTCAGAAATACATGGTAAAAAAATAAAATAAAGGTGCACTATGTAACTTTTCTGGGAGAGGGTCCACCACACACTTGCATGAAGATGTTATTGCCTTGTCCAGAATGTTTCACATTATGGCAGTAAAAATGCATTTTTTATTTTATTTTATCTTTTACCCTTGACCACCTGTTTTGTAACATAGATACATACACTGTGAAGATGTTTCACTCCAACAACTTTTTGTCCAGTTGACAGATTAGAATTTTTATATGGATTATACCTGGACGACTGAGGGACTACACAGACAAAGCAGAGATTAGCTGATGGACCCTATACCAGAAAAGTTACACAGTGCATCTTTAAATGATCTGTGTTATGCTCATTAACACATAAAATACAAGATACAATTAGCCTCTATTGAGCTTTTTCAATTATTTTTTTCCCTAAAGAGTTTTGAATCTGGACGTGGGCAGGACAGTTGTAATTTTGTCATTGTACTGTTCCAGCGTCTTCAGCCCCACTGGCCACTCCAGTCACAATAATATGACCATAAGATATATCTGTAATAAAAGTGTCCCAAACCACTGTTTGACCTGGCATAAAAGAGCAGCCTCTGTACAATACTTGTACTTGTTCTTTTAGGAGGAAGGATCAGATTCTATTCTTCAAAACAAGATTCTTAGAAATGTCCTATGTTATACACGGTTGCCCAAGGAATAATCCCTGTGCTGTGGCTTTTGTTTATTCTTTCGTAGATTTTGAGTTCCAGTCGTGGAGCACACATGTTTGATAAGTGTCACATTGGCAACCAACGAGTCCTTTTAGAAATAATTGAACATGGATCAACTGAAATCTTACCAGCAGTCTTGGAAAGCTTTAGTGTTTGAGAGAAGGATGATTGGTGTATATCAAATTGATTGGTGATATTCAGCCAAAATGTGCAGACAGTATTGAAAGACTCAGGGGAAAAATGTATAAGGATGATGTTATGTTGCTTTGTGGCACTGTCTTCCACTTATCTAAGATCGGATCACAGAGACAGCAGTCTGAGCAGGGAGGCCCAGACTTCCCTCTCCATGCACACTTCCTCCAGCTGTTCTTGAGGAATCCTGAGGCATTCCCAGGCCAGCTGAGAGACGTAGTCCCTACAGTGTGTCCTGGGCTTTCTCTGGGGCCTCCTCCCGGTGGGACGTGCCCACAACACCTCTCCAGAGATGCGTCCTGAACAGACGCCCCAGGCATCTGTTCCGGATGCCCAAACAGATGCCAGCTGGCTCTTCTCAACGTGGAGGAGAAGCGGCTACACAGAGTTCCTCTTAAGGAGCGCAGTCACCCTGAAGAGAAAAAGCTTGTATCCGCTTCTTGTTCTTTTGGTCATTACCCAATTTTTAAAATATTTTGTGTAAGCAAATATTGCCAGTGTGTGGCTTCTTGATATATTTTTCTCATTTGTTTATCTGGCCTTTTCCACACTACTTCAGAGCTCATATTTCATGCTATATTACCATATTAGTCTGTCATTACTGACTGTGTGGTGTGCCTATCAAACCATATTTCTGCTTATGGTTTTGTAGCAGATCTGAGCAGGAGCAGCTAAAGATCGGCTCGCTCATCTATGGGAGTCGGCTCTTCTGATTCATTTCTATAGAGCCGGATATGAGCCAAATGACCCATCACTCCATTAGAAATACGGTAGGCTCTTTGTGAATGACTGAAATATTTTACTGACTTGACTGAAGCTTGTTTGATTACTGTTTGTGAGGCTGTCGGTGTAAATCATTGGGTTGTGAAGTGGAAGACTTCCATGAACTCTTAACATGTGCTGTGTGAAACCCTGTATTCTTGAGTTTCTGCTTCCTTTTATGGGTGACATTTTGTTAACCTCATAGCATAAGTCGTTTTTCATTGTTTTGGGTAAAATATGAAAATAAACTGCCTAAGTCAAGAAGATGATATCTGTGCGTTGTGTTTTTTGGCTGTAAAAATCTTTCTGATTGGCTGAGGAAACTAGTATTGAAACTAGATACTCATTTGAGGAAGTACTGATACTAAAAAAGTCACACTCACAGGACAGAAATGAACCTTTCCTGAATATCTTTAGAATGATCTTGAGCTGTATCAGAACAAGTATAAGACACATAGACTAGTATACGCCCATGGACCACTATGGAACCTACTGGACGACTGAGGGATTACACAGATATAAGACCACATGATAGTATAAAAAAAAGTAAAATAAGTCTAAATAAATAATATTTTTTATTATCATCGTGGTATAGGGAATTGGTATTGAGTATTGAGGCTATTCCTTAGTATCAAAATTGAGTTTGAAATGTTTGAAATGTAGTATCATGACAACACTACTACTACTGTAGTATCCTGACAACGCTACTACAGGTGCAGTAGGGCCTGGAGAGTAGAATTAAACAGAAAAATGAGTTAGGCAGTTATGCTATACGGCCGGTGATTTTGAGGACATTTTACCATTCAAAAGATATAATATTTCATTTTAAAGTGTTAATTGCTATGGCAACGGTCCTCATTTTTCAGCAGTCTGAAACCTACGGCTAGCCCAGTCTCTTCATCGTGCTCTCCGCGCTGGTCTGTGAAATCAGGGATTACCACTTGCCTTCCTCTTCTCCGGGTGGGCACCTGGGAGACATTACAGCAGACATTAGTTTAACACACTTATATAGAGAAATAAACACAGAAGAACAGTGTGTGCAGTGAGACATGTGCAAATAAACATGCACGTAGATCACATTTGTACAGCCAAACATTTTTATTCTGCAATCTCAGTTTTTTGGCTTCCACAACTGAAAAAATGTGTACATGGTCCCTTTTTAAATAAATATTAAAACACATTACCAATCCAAACCCCCAAACATTACAGCTCACTTCCCTCCGTCTGATCTGACAAATAGGACTCTTTATTATTAATATTTTATATGTAATAGGTTGAGGACGTTTTCCCATTCAAAAGATAAAATATTTTGTTTAAAATTGTTTTTTGCCATGGCAACAGTTCTGAATTCCAATTCTGAAACGCATGGATATGCTTATTGTATAGCTTATATTCCTCAGCCTCAACTCAACTTTATATCTAGAGCATTTTAAAAACAACAACAAGCAACATAACAAACAGTGACAAATGGTAAAGAGTCAATCCTGAAAAAAGCTGCTCTTCACAACAGTGTTCATTTGGGTATTAAGTTTAAAAACTCAGTCCATTTTCACACATAAATTTGTCACTACAGGGCTCACAGCCTGGGTTAAGGGGGGGTTATTTTACTTCTATGGGGTATTAACTGCTAACACATAACATAGATCAACATGTTACCTTTTATTGTTTTAAGTTAAGTTTAACTTTTGTTTTTGACCTTCCCCTCTCCCCTTGCTCCCCTCAAATGTGCATGGACGACATCTAAAAACACTGGAATAAAACAACAACAACAACAACAAAACATTTTGCATAATACCCCCTCTTCAAGGAGTGCAACTCTGTAGGAGCAGCTGCAGCAGAGTCACTGGGAGAAAACAACACTTCCTTGTTGTTTTCTCATTGAAGTGTAGGAAGTTAGAAGCCATCCATCCTTTGACCTCATCCAAGCACTCAACAAAAGATTTGGACTGGTTCAGTGGCACGTACAAAAGGCAGTCATCTGCATTAAATGAAATCATACCTAAAGTAAAAAAGTAGAGGCCTGAGAACTGACCCTTGGGGCGTTCCATATGATAGAGAGGCCAGGGAGGACACCGCATCACCAACTTGGACAGCGAAACTTCGGTTGGCATCAGTAGCAGGTTAATTTCCTAAAAACAGAAAATAGCATTGTCTTCTAGCAACTGAAACGTAAGTGTCAAAAAATAAATTATTAGAGATTAAGAGATTAGATACTTTTGAAACCTGTAAAATTGCTGAGTGGCCTGTGTAACATAAGTTGGCATGAACTGTTTATATTGGAAAAGACATTTCAGTACACTTTTTGATGAAAGAACCTCGAAATCAAGACTAAATCATGGCAAATGTATAGCCTAATATGAAAAAAAAAGTAAAAAAAAGAGTAAATATTGCAATATTACCTTAGTTCTGTCTGTCTACTCTGCTCTCGTGTCTGAGTCAAGTTGTGATTAAATGTGATGATGTATTGGGGATGATGCTGCATTAGTTCCCTCAGAAATTGTTTCAAAGGTTTTATGGGCTATTCTTCATTCTTTTCTTTCTTTGTATTATTTTTTTTACTTTTTTATATTTTGTATTTCAATTAGTTAAATAAAAGCAAAAAGCAATCCAGAGAGATGACTTCACGTTTCAAAGTTGAAGAGTAGCTTATAGAATTTGATCAGTATTGAAAACTCCAAAGAGCATGACGGACATAACAGACACTACATCACAGTATGTCAGGGCTTCAGCAGACACTGCATACACATGCAGCCGTTTGATGGAGAGGGTGATGACTTTTATATGGACTTCATAAATATGCTGTCTTCATCACACTTTTCACTAGACCACAAACAACTGGTCTTTGTTAGTCCACTTAAAGGCTGTGAGATGGAAAGAGAAGCAGATGAAGAGGAGAATGACTTACAAAACAATGGAACTCAATTGGTGTGTTGCCACGTTGTGCCTTCAACCAAAGCCAAGGAAGATAAAAACATGTACCCAATCGTGCCTCGCTTGCTGTGAAATTGTGGCAGCTGGAGCTGTTTATTGTGTCAGCTTGTGTTATAGTGTCACTTCTCATGCTACCTAAAAACAGTAGGAATCATGCTTGTTTGCATTTGATTTATTATATGTATATGTGGCCATACCATCTTGTGCATGTCCAATCTCGTCTCATCTGGTGGTTAGTACTTGGATGGGAGACCTCTGGGAATACCAGGTGCCACAGTGATGGCAGTGGCTCTTATGCAAACTGTTGTTCTGTCCTTAGGCAAGAATTTGCACTCCAGTCAACTGCAGATACATACAGATTTTTAAAAACAGTTTAGCCTTGCTCCTGCAGCACAATAGAAAACAGGGGTCTGGAGTATTTTATAGACACATACAGAGTTACACTACAGAAAAAAGTAATACAAGGCTAAGATGTCAAATGTTCTAAGAACATTTACAATCCTAAATGTACTAAAAGTACTCACTGCTTAAATGTACCCTGCACACAGTTACACCAAATGAACTTATGAGGCACAAAAGTAGACAAGAACATCTTGTACACAAAGTGGAAGAAAAGAATGGTAGTTGATCTGGGCACAAAGCAGTCTGTGATTACACACCTTATAAAGCCTCATTACAGTGAACTGAGGTCATGCGGCAGAGATAAGCCGGTGCTAATTGTGAGGGTGGTTTATGTACAATGCCCCAGGTTCAGAAAAAAATGTATTTTTCTTTTTATATTCTGTTGGTTGATTTATTATGATTTATAATTATTATAGTCTATTTTTGTTTTACTATGCTCTTTCCTGTATTTACATGTCTGCATTTTTACTGAAGAATTTATTTCTTACAATGACAAGTTTGTTGTAACCTGAAAATAATAATAAAAACATTATCAAAAAAAACCCTAAACACAACTCAATTTTGTATTTTCCCAGACAGCAAGGTTGTGTTATTTTTACAGAGAAGGAAACTAGACAAGGTTTGTTATCGGTTCACAGTTTCATATAATTCCTCACTATACTATTTTGAAATTGGTCATTGGGAATACTCCATTTCTTAAGATATTTGGGTCACTGCTACTTCTAACTATTACTAACTTCTACTACTGCAGTAATCTTCCATCTCTAACTATCTGAATGGACACCCGACACTAAGAGGCATCTGGATCTCTGACACCAACCCAATAAAGGCAGCATGACCAGGACAGTAATAAAAGTGCTCCTATAACTCACTCTAATGTATAGTCCTGGGACTCTTCCCTGTCAGGCGTCTGAGGGTCGACCTGGCGGATTTGAGTGTAGACTCCAGGATATTGCCCATGCCATAAAGAGGTGAAAGGTTGTGACAATGGGAGAGGCCCATGGCTGGAGACAAATTCCTCCTGGATTATTGAATAAATACGAGTGGGTGTTCGCAGAAATGGTATAGTCCATCAAAGGGGTCTGCCATGTTCCTTTGCACACTCAGGCACATGCACTTTCACCTTTGCTGCTTCAGACGCTCAATGGGCTTGTCTGAATATCTGCTTTCAATAAAATGTTATTTCAAAAAAGATTCACTACTACAAAAATTTCTCCAGATGTTATTAAACTTAGCTTTAAGAATTCTGTGCCAAATAGGACTCCAATTTGGTATTTCACATTAACAGTTTTATTATTGTAGCCTACCTGACTTAAATACTTAATTATAAGTCAAAAAGTTCTCTGCTGTTGCATTGGTTTGAATGACTTTGGACACTCTCACCTCACAGCAAGATCATCCCAACTTTGAGTCCCAGACCTTGAGGATATGATCTGGATTGTTATAAAAGCCAAGAAAATCACAATCATTTAAAATCATTACAGCATTTTTTCCCACACAAACAGAAGTGCATTTTTGTTCTCTATTAAAGCAACATAGTCTTGTTGACAGCCCCTAAGATGTTCAATGCCGTCTCTTTATCTGTTTCCACTTTCTGAAGCTATCTGTGCCAAGTACAATGCTATTCTGCATGAGACAAGTGAATGACATAAAAACAAAGACTTCTCCTTAAAGAGTACTGTCAAACATGTGTCTCTGAGGCCTCTAGTGGAGAGAATGTGGCATATCTGGACTATATACATCACTAAATTAAATGCAGAAGCAGTAACCTGAACCTTAAGTCATTATGATTATGACAGGACCGTTTCCTTTGCATATGTAGGTAAATCTGCGTTGTACTTTTGGAAGCTTTTGCCATCATTTTACTCTTCAAACTTATCTTGAGTTGTGTTTTTATGTTTATGTGTTTTATTTTTGCCCCTTGACAGCACAGTTTATGAAAAAGAAAAAAAAAAAATCACTTTGAAAAGGTATTATTCCAGTTGTGTTAAATAACTGCATGCAAAAATAATTTAGGGACGAGTGACTAAACACCATATTTACCCTTGTCCTAATCAGAAGCATTCCAGCTCTGAGGACATTGGAGTGGTCCATGAATGAACCACAAAGAATCTGCGAGGAGAGGGAGGGGTGGCAGATGGTTGTGATGCTGTGGTTGATCAGCAGGAGAGGGGACAGATATTCAAATAAGTGGGTTGTTTACTGAAAGCCTCAAACTGAATCAGTGTTATGTCAGGAGTGTCGCTGTAACTCTCAGAAGTAACTGCTTACACTGGGAACAAGTTGCTGGGGCGTTAGTGTGTTAGAGTATTTGCCCATCAACCCTCAACCTGGCTTGCCTAGTGTGAAAGTGGTGTGTGGTTCTTGGTGGTGGTCGTCGGAGGCTGCAGATTGACAGTCTCGCTTCTGTCAGTCCGTCCCAAGGAAGCTGTGGCCACAATAGCAACACAATAGCTTACCACCGCAGAGTCTGGAGTGAATGAGTAATGCCCTGGAAAACACTTTGGCTGTCTTGAAAGGCGCTATATAAAGTCAATGTATTACTAATATTCTCATTACTTACAGAGGTAAATATGGGTTAGTTATTACATTTAACGCAAATACTTTCAAATCAGTAATTGTTTGGTGCTTGCATTGGTGATTTCTCACAGCAGTAATTCCCAGTCACTAACTAGGTCATTTCTGCTGACTGTTATGTTTACAGTGCAGTGGCAATTTGTGATTATTTAATTTCAAGGTACTTACTGCATTAATAAGCAAGTACTTAAACTACTACATACATAAATGGTAATTTGTAAGTATCTAGTTACAGCAGTTTACTGATAATAGTCATGTAATCCCTCGTTCATCCAGGAGTGGTCCATGGTAGACGTAGATGTTTTCTGAGAATAGTTTTTGACCTGGACCCATCCTTAACACCTGGATCATTTTCAAAGCAATACTTGTTATAGTATAATAATAATTCATATTTTTTGTGTTGCATATATTTCATTTATTCAAACTTAAAAGGCCCATATTACACCATTTTCTGATCTATGGTATAATGTTGTTTCCTCATCAAAAACATACTTGGAGTTGTGTTTTGTTTCATTCACACATGTTTAACACAGAAACTCAGCATGTTTAGGCTGAGTTCAACAGAAAACATTCTGTTCCACTTTGTGATGTCATGTGGCAATACAGGAAGTATTCCATACACCTTCACCAGAATCATTTGGATTGTCATTTCAGCCCTGGAATGTCCAGTCTGTACTGAACAAAAGGTAAAAGATAGCTGCTAACTTGCAAACTACTGCTTCATGACATCACAAGGTGGAACAGACCATTTTGAGCTTTGGAGATGTAGGCAGACATAATAAAGAGTTACTCAAACGTGTGAATGAAACAAAACATAACTTGATGAGGTAGCAACATTATAACATGACTTAAAGCTCACATATGTAGGACCTTTAAATATAATACTCGAAGAGACAAACAGATCTGAGAGGGAATCCTGTTTGAAATGCACAAAGCCTTCACCTCCGCGTTTCCTGTGCAGCGACATCACAGGTTGGGGCACAAAGAGGCATTGTGTTTGTGTCATTCTATCCAGCCTGCTCAGTAACAGTGATAGGACGGAGGATGATGTCACTACAGCTGCTTATAGTGTCTACAAAGAGCACCTCGGGACGGACACATCTACATCAGATTAGAGCCAGAGGGGAAGTGCAGGTCTGAATAACACAAGCACTGATTACACGGCATTATGGGCTCAATGTCTCCGAGCATGTGCTGTACACAAGGCTAGGCTGCGGAGTGTCGGGAACGCTCAAACGTGATTCCACCGGCTTCTGGGTCACGTATTAAAAATAACTGTAGAATTTCTTGGCTATTCTAATAATTCGTTATGATTGACCTCCTCTAATGATACCCCTGATAAAAATATATCTACATTTGTGGACTATCTGACAGACCCAAAGGCCAAACCAGCTTTTGCAGTTCTACAAGACTGATTCCTGGAAATTGACAATAATTTTGACTGATTTTGTTCATCCTAAAATTGAAATTTCCTTGTTCAGAGGTTTGGAACAACAAATTAAAGTGATTTAACTCAATTCAGTTGTGATTGAGGGGTAAGTAAAATGTAAAGCCTGAGACACTGCTGTTCTGAAATGACCCCATGCAAACATCTACTGTGGATTTCAACTGCACATATTCCGGTGGTTTGTGGTGAGGATCCATAATGTAGTATTATATCACATAAGGAGTACAATAACAAAAATATAAATTAGTTTGAACTTTTCCGTCTGTACTGCACTTTGGAGTGTACTCACATGACTGAGAGAGCTGCTGGCTTCAGGCTCTGCACAAACTGACAGCAGTGAAGTGGAGCACACAGACAGGGCTAAAAGAGGACTGCATTGTAATTACTGGGGACATTTTAAAGCTGCACTTTAGGCTAAACTGCTGAGTGCATGCGTGAGCCAGACACACTATGTATACCAGCAGACTCACATGAGTGTGGCCAGGCCTGGCTTCAATTAAAACACTATTACTGTCAAAACTAATCAACACTCCTGCAGGGGACCTCTGCAGCAGTAATTAAGCCTACATTTATCTGTCCTGTCCATGCACGGCCCTGCTCTAAGTATGCTATTAAAGTCCCACACAGGGTATTATCTCATTTTTTGGTTGACCATTTTGATTCAATGGAATATTTTGAAAATCACAGTATATCATGAGAACAGGGTATTTATAGGCTGTATTGGTCAAGCATGTCATAAATCTCATTTGAGTGAGCCACAAGCTGCCCCAATCTGCTGCTCTGCAGGATACCTGCTGCAGTTCAGTCCCAACCACAGAATACAATGTTTTTCACTAAATGTGATGTCCTGCCTGAACTTGGCTTCTCTCAGTCAGGATAGAAACGCAACCTCTTCACTCCATCCAGAGACACACAGTACACAAGTCTATTTGTCTACAGAAAAAGATCACTCACTGAAAGTGTCTGTAAGTGGCTGCTGATGTGTGCTTCTTTAAATGTACAAATGTCTTCTACACGATCTACCACCTGCTTGTTACGAAGATGTTATTGCTCTACCTGGAATGTTCCACAGTATGGCAACATCTATCCCCATGGAAACAAGTAGGTGACACCACCAGGCCAAGTTAAATGTCAGAGATGTTAGTTTAGTTTAGGGATCATGTACACATGCATTAATGTTACAAAAAAAGAAGATTTGCAGTGCCTGTACAAGTGCACACACACTAAAATGACACATTAGATTACAATACTAACTTAGCTCATCATTTACATTAGTAAAATACAATAAAATGTCACAATTGCAAATACAGAATGGTTTCCAACAAATATTAAAACACATTTTGAAAAAAACATGTATTTCAAAGTATCTTTGAGCAATAAAAACACCCATAATTAAATAAATGCAAGATAGACAGGTTTAATACAGTACAGTGGAACATTCCACACAAAGCAACAACATCTCCACAGAGAGAAGCAGGTGGTGAACTTTTAAACTAAAAAGTTTCATGGTGCACCTTTAACTTCAGCACAGCCAATGTTACCACAGCTACCCTACACACTAACTCCCAGCTCCAGAGCTACCCTACACATTAACTCCCTACACACTAACTCCCTACACACTAACTCCCAGCTCCAGACTGTGATCCACAAACCACTCCTCCATGAGACATAATGCTGGAATGCCTTGTTTTCAAAGCAGTGGTCTCTGTAGTGAAACCTCAGTACTAACTGACAAACAGCCACATCCATAACCCCAAATACCAGAAGCAGCAGTGACAGTGTGCCTCTGTACATCCCATTCCCCACAGCCCCAAAGGCAGAGAGGCCATCTTTGATTTCCAGGACGCAGGACTGGCCTTGTGAGCTGTTGATTACCAGAACCATGGCTGCTTTGATGTGGTCAGAGGGTCACTGCTATCGATTAAATAATCTGAGTCAGTTAAGGGCAGAGAGAGGGAGCATTCATGTCTTTGGAAATGGCCTAATCCATCTTCTGGGCAAATGAGAGGATAGGAACAATTATCAGGCCAGCAACTTTTAAAGAGGGCCATCCCTCCTCCAGTTCTCCTTGTTGGAATGTGCTATGGTAGGGATCCAAGGAAAGCAGAGATGGACTTGTTGATTAAAGCAGCTTTCCTAATGAGGCACATCAGAGCAGTAAGAAGAGTGGAAGAACAAGGTATTCAAAGACTCAAGTGCCACTGTAAAACACAAGAGAGGGTCAGGGGGAGGAAGTATTCAATTACAGTTACTAATGAATTCTACTTCTTGCCAAGTTTTGAGAAGCATTGCAAGAAGTGTGACAGTATTTGTAACTGTATTGCCGCAGTGGCACAGTGGTATAAGCATTTGCCTTCTAACGGAAAGATAGTTTGCTGAGAACGTTTTACAGTACAGCTTCAAACTTGTCTATCTCCACTGAGACAAGTGAATTTATGGTAAGATCTGTGGAGAGGTGACCCTGCTCACAGTACTAGCAGTAAGAATTCTGTAACTGAATAAATGCAAGATTAACCTTCCAGGCAAAGAAATATGAAGAAAAGCAGATGAAAAGCACTATGACCCGGGAGGTTGTAATGAATCTTTAAGTAGTACAAGTGCAAGTCAAATTTGAAGTATAGACACCCAGACTTTGAAGTATAGTAATTGTTGTGTTGTTTAGTGTTGTCGCTGGTTTTCCTGGGGTCATCAAAATTAAATTATATAATAAACAACATAACCATAAAATAAAAACACAGAAGTGTGCCTTGTGCTGGGAGAAGAGGCTCTGTTTTAAACAGTGTGTTTCTGTTTTGTGGTTGTAAGAAAAGCCCACCTTGTCCATATGCTCCATCCAGGTCATCAGGTGCCATAATTTTAGCTTCATGTGGTTTAAATGTGATATAAAATCTGATATTCACTGGCTTCACTTTATAGCAGAGATAAAAGGATTTACATCTGCCCTACTCATATAAATTCACATTGACCTACTGAAGGCCCAGGCAAAACCATGAGTGAACACAAAGTAACACAGTGAGACCATATAAACTCAAATGCTACCCATTATGCCCCCACCACATTCCCTTGATCATAACATCTCAATTTGAGCTTCTATTCCAAACACATGTGATGAATTTTTGATTTATTAATGTTTTTGGACAGGGTTGAAAGGCCAGAGCAGGTGCTGAAAGACAAACTATGGACAGTGTCCAGACATCATAATAATTAGGTTAGACTTTATGAGGAGTTAGCCAATATAACGAGCAAAAACTAATCCTGTTGTTTAGGGACTTTTAATGAGCCCCGATTTCCACATAATCCATCATCAGTGTCATCTGTAAATCTCTAGTCATAAAAAATAAGGACACTAATCTGCTTGTTCAGTCCAAACTACTTCCTGCCAAAGTGTAATGACAAGTTCTTCTTTAGAAATTGTGCATTTGGCTCATAGTTCTTGGGGTTAACCAAAAACGTAAGCAAAAAGTACAGACAAGATATATGTGTTTATCATCGAGTGTGGGCGTTTCCTGTAGAGATGTTCTCCATGAGTCACATCAAAGGCTGGAGTTTGATCATTTCATCCTTTTGCATCATTCTAATGACTCACATGGTCCAATATTGTCTGATTTTCCCCATGTATCTGATCAAAATGTGTCTTGTCCCAGTGCAGATGTGTCAGCAGCTCTGTGTCCTCTGCACGCTGTCTGCATTTGATTGTCCAATAAACAAGAAGTGTGTGTTAGCATGCTAGTTGTTGTTATCGTTACTGTGATGGCAAAACTTCGTTCTTGTCTCTGAGAGTTCTGAAAAGTGCTCGTAAACTCATTGGGGTGAATAATTAGGATGCTTGGAATGGATAAGGTAAGTGAGAAATAAGTTTGGACGTCTGCGAACTGTTTAAAATGAGCTAGTTCTGTTTTTCACATTTTTAAGACAGTAAAAATCACATACAGCTCCTTTAACCTCCATTCAGTCAATATGTGCATCTCCTGTTGTTATTTTAGATTCCTTATAAACCATTTTCGCCCTTTTTTGTCCTCCTTCAATTAATCATAGCAGCTGAAATAACTGTATATCTTTCCCCAGCTCAATATTACCAACATTTTGGCAAAAACTCTGTACGGTAATCTCCATATTAATTAGATTTAAGCCTGGATAAGGGATGAGCTTACTCTACATGTTTTGGGTTGACACCAAGTCAGACACAGGCAGAACAACCAAACTCCACCCACACGCTCCGAGAATTCAACTCAGGGTTCCCTTGCTTGAGACCTAATTTAACTTTACTGGTGGAGGGACTGCCACCAGCTTGTTTCCATGGAGATGTTGCTTGTTTGTATAAAATGTACCACAGTAAGGCATTTAACTAATCTGTCTCCATGGAGACAAGCAGGTGATGCCATCAGGCCAAGTTACATGTCAGGTCTGTGATAAGACACCAGTGCGATGAATACAGGTTTTTTCAAGGTATTTTGAGCAATAAAAACACCTGTAACTGAATAAATGCAAGATAAGAAATTATTCCAGGCAGAGCAAAAACATCTCCATGGAGACAAGCAGGTTACGGACCCCCTACCAGAAATGTTACATAGTGCACCTTTAAATATCCAAAAAAAATATGTGGAACTTGAATCTATTGAACCTATTTTGTCATGCAGCCTTTTATTAAAATAACAGTTTTAAGCATAAAATGAAGGTGAAGAGCAGGAGAGACAGTCACTGAATCCAACTCATGACACTGAGCCTGGCACTGAGCCTGGCATGTGCACCGCAGCCTATAGCTCATGTCTATCGTGCAACATGGATCTCATTCTAACTCTTGTTAAATTCAAATCAGAACAAGACAAAAGCCTTATTTCTTCTTTAACGACATCGCAAAAGTCACAGAAGTCGCTTGAAAACAATGAAACGCATGTGATAAAACTTGCAAATGAACTTCCATACATGTTGTTTCACTGATGAAGCTGTAAATTCCGCACCAGTGAATTTCACACGTTAACCAGTCCATGAATCGCAGGGACAGAAAGACACAGCACAACCTCCCTGTCGCGTGAGCCGTCTAAAAGGCCGAGATTGAAAATATTTTGCCTCAGTGAGAATGAAACGTGGTCAGACTGTTTCTCATTAATAGCAGGAGGACATGTTGTTGGCCTCCATGTTGACCACCCGCAGCTATAGCATCAGTGCATCTCGCCAAGTAGCCCACCCCGAGCCCACCGCGAGCCCACCGCAAGCCCACCCCGAGCCCACCCCGGGCCCACCCCGAGCGCACCTTTGATCCGGGGGGGTTGTTTATGCTGTGTGCACTGAGGCTCCACGCAGTGAAGACCCGGCAACATGTCTGTAAATCAGACTGTTGTGGAAGGCCTGTCCCTGTGCCACTTTGATGTGACTCCAGAACATGCATATGGACAACACCCACACCAGGCATAAACACATCGGCACACAGTCCCGTCCTGCATGGGGCAAATGCTGTGGTCCAAGTTTCAGCTCCCCCCACCTCCCTTTTTTAAGTAATCAAGTAAAAGAGAGTTTTTCCCTTGTACAAAATGTTGTATCAACTTTTAGGGTCAAAATGAGACCACTATGCGTTGTCTGCAGTGGTGGATGAAGTACTCAATTACTCAAGTAAAAGTAAAAGTATCACATAAAAAAATCTACATAGGTAAAAGTAAAAATTTATTTCAAGAGTAAAAGTCAAAGTATTTCAAGTGTTGTTAATTTGTTTAAGTTTTAAATGTAGTGACATTGATTTAAAAATACAGATTTCGGTCACAGTAACAATACAAATCAATTTCTTTTTGTTTGCTCAAAGCCGAAGCCTGAACTCAAAAATTTGAGTCAGGATGTTACCACGAACATGGTAAAAATAACCCCTTAAATCATATGAAAAGTATTTTTTACTTAAGTCCAGTTCAAAAATGTAGTGGAGTAGAAAGTACAGATACCTGCTCTCAAATGTAGTGAGGTAGAAAAAAAAAAAGTATCCACTTTAAGTAAAGTACAGATACCTAAAAATTCTACTTAAGTACAGTACTTTACTACTTGTACTTCATTACCTTCCACCACTGGTTGTCTGCATCTAATTATACAGTTTTTTATGGTCTGTGAACCAGGACATAAAGCTGGTGCACTGTAAGCATGCTAGTTGTTTTAGCATTACCGTGATGGCAAAACTCTGCTCTGGTTTATGAAAGTTGTGAAAAGTACTTATAAACTCAACACGCTGAATAACTGGAATGCATTAACAAAGTGAGAAATAAGTTTGGGCTACTGCAAACTGTTAAAATGAAATAGTTCTGTTTGTCACGTTTTTAAGTCAGTTCAAATAAAGGTAAGCCTTACAGTGCCTTTAAGTCTTAATGAAGCTCCATAAGCGAATTCTTCCTGTTTCAGCCCTTGACAGAGGAAGCTCAGCTGATTAACTGTTGGCGTAAATCCCAACGTCTAAAGCTCTCAGGAACCACTGCGCACATCCCCATTCTTCACAACCATACATTTATTTGTATATTTCAAATGCATACACAACTCTTTCAGATGACAAAGAAAACCAGGGGAGGAACACAACTGCACAGTTTCTGCAAATTTCTTTCTTCTGGGTCTTGATCCATTAACAATGCCTGATCTTGTCTGATTCAGAATCTAAGCACTGTAGGGCCTAGTTTGGTACTGGGAGGCCACAAATAAATAAAAATAAAAAAACACTCATCTGTTTTATATTAAGGTAAAAAGAACTTTAATTCACAACAAGATTGTGTACGTGCAATGTGGGACAGAACTCAGGATTCATCTTATGCTAAGTTCAGTCAGTAGTACCTAGCCGGAGGATTTGCTTACGAGGCATGTTATTTGAAAGGTTGGTGCAGAAAATTGGACCCACACGGTCCAGGAATCAAAGTCAGCTTTGAATGATCTCACAGTTTATTACATGGTTAAAGACGCTTTGTTGCGATAGCTCACCTTCATGCTCTTAACTTATGCTTAGCTGCTTCCCCATGTGTTACCATGACTGCAGCTGCACTTTGTTTACTATTTGGAGCTGCTTCAGTGTCCTTGAACCCATGATTGGTGACAAATTTCTGACAAGCTGGAAATCTCTGGTTCACTTCTCATGTTGGGAACAGTTGTTCACATCTCCAAACCCCCTGTCCAACACAACAAAAAAACTCTTAAGTGAACTGAAAACTTTTATAGTGTTCACTGCTGGGTTGGAAGACTTGTGGACCACTGCAATGACCCCAGCCGTTTCAGCGTTCCTGTGTGTGTGGACATGTATTATGTATGTAGCTGCACTGTAAAGAAGCTACACTTTGTATGTTAAGTAAAAACTGCTGCTACACAATTGTGTGTGTGATCTTCGTCATAGGTCACTGTGAGTTCAGCTAACATCTGTCACACTGCTGTCTGAGGGCAAGCAGAGGCCATCTTTGTCCAAGTGGAGACCTTCACTGCACACAGGAGGTCACCTGAAGCTGTGTGGTAGATGTTCTGAGGTATACTTTATAGATGTATGTACCATAGAACAGGCAGTGTAATATGCTAACCAAATCTGAAGTATGTATTCCAAAGTACAATGTGGAAATAGGTTCAAGTGTGTTGATACATCTGACCAATCAGGTCATATACTGTCCTTGAGCAATGCACTTCACCCACCTTGCCTTTGAAAACTCACTTATAACCTTTTATATCAAGTGGACCAAACCTTCAACAAAGTTGGAGATTTGGTTCACCTGACACATTTGCACAGGAAGATCCCAGTGCTGACTGAATATAACTCCCAAATCTTTATTAATAAATTAAATCAAAATGACCACAGAGACCAATACAAACCAATACACATGAATACAGCTAAAACAAGGTCATCATAACACATCTGACAACCTGGGGTGTGATTTCCAGTAGAGTTAGCCAAGAAAGCATCAGTGCTCTTGGCAGAGACATTCTTTTGTATTGTATCTGTTGTTTCTGTGACACACTCAAATGAGCAAATGAACTAAGTATTGTATTTTAGCTTTAGTTATTTTACAACAAGCAAAGTGATGGACATATTAAAGAACATTTACTTTTATTACGTACAATCCTACTTGTGTTCTTCTAGTTCAGTAATTCCAGCTGCATGTCATCACATGACAATGTAGTGATTGTGTTGATGCCAACCCTGGATATTTGGGAAAGGTTGCAACAGAAAGTGCATCAGGCAGAAATGTTTGATGCCAAATCAATGTCAGTCAATGCACAATCAGACTAAATAAGCTCAGATGTGAAGCAGAGAGGACAGTCAGCTTCACTGTTACATGTGATGACGGTCTGCTTCACTGTGACGCATGATGACAGTCTGCTTCACTGTTACATGTGATCACTGTTACATATGATGACAGTCTGCTTCACTGTTACATATGATGACAGTCTGCTTCACTGTTACATATGATGACAGTCTGCTTCACTGTTACATGTGATGACAGTCTGCTTCACTGTTACATATGATGACAGTCTGCTTCACTGTTACATGTGATGACAGTCTGCTTCACTGTTACCGTGTTTAGAGCTTTGAGTGACTCCCTTTAAATGCGACTCCAGCAGCAGCCTAGTCGTCACTGTCCCTTTTGGAGGTACTACATCATGTGTTATTCAGACCTGTCACGTCTGATCCGCTGTGGTTAATCCTGACATCTCTGCACTTATCAGCAGCAGCTCATCCACATGTTGCCTCCTCTCCTCTGCGTGCACGGCTCACACTGATAAATGTGTTGGAAAGACCAGGCTCCACAGTCCACTTTCACCCACTCCTCAGGGACTGTTTAATCAGCAGCTCTGCCACAAGACAGAACACAGCTGGGCATCATCCGGACTTTGACAAAGAATAAATCATATTCATGTCCCTCTTTGGTTTGTTTTTGTGCAGTCATTTCTACACAAGCTTTCATGTCCATTATTATGAGTGAAACCATTTCATTTGAATGTGTTATCTGCAGCTGATTTCCCATTATCTTACCCAACCTTTACTTTTTTAAATTAAAATATTTGCGCCACCGAAGAACTCAGCCTAGGGCTACTTAAAGCTCGGAAAGGGAGAATGAAGAACTTTTTTATTTAATCTTAAAAGGTTCAAATAGTTTCCCGCAAGTAGTTGATAATAAAAAATGATCTTGATCTTAAATCAGTTAAGGCAATGTTTATGTAATAACTTAGCCAATAGGAATTACATCATCATCTTACATTTCAAAAAGAGTTTTCTGTCTCCTTTTACACAGACACTGCTGCCTTTGTAGGTGTCATTGTTATAGGAAGCTTATGATTTGTGACTTAATAAAAGCTGATAAAACTTGGTCTTTAATTCACAAAAAAAGTCAATATTCTTCATATTTTTTGATGGACACAAAGCATAATTGCTCTTTAGTTTAACCAATTCAGTCAAAACTATAACATAAGAACCTATTGAAGTGAACGCACCATTGTGAATCACAATACTCGTGTCAGGATCACTTGTGAAGAGGAAACACATTGAAAGAAACTACTGTCTGATTGCAGACTTTCAAAGTAATTGACTATAGCCTGGAGCGACAAAGGCTAAAATAGTATCACCTCGAAGCATCTACAGTTACATCAAACAAGTCCAATACTTCCTCCCACTCCCCAGTTCAGTTGGTTGCCTATTGTTTGAGACAAAAGAACTTGACACGCTGAATTGGAGGCAGTGATGGATCGCTTTGAGGTCAGAAGCCTTTGCCGGTGTTCTGGTTTCATCCCAGCCCAGTCAGTCCCTCTATGTGAAAACTGTGGAGGTGTGTAGAGCCATAGAGCCATTGTGGGAAATGGTGAGTGACTGACCGCTAGACTGATAACACACCTTTTGTTGCATTATAGATGATCTACATTAATCTGAGGGAAAAAAAGAAAAACTTTAACCACAACTTGACTGTAGAGAGAAGTAACAATGCAGTTTGAGACATACGCTGATAACAGCCATGAATAATTGGCTAAATACATTGTCAAATGAGAGGCTTCACCTGACTGAAAGACTCTTTGTATCACTGCATGTATTATCTAACCAACATGAATATAACTTATCTAGATACTGTATATATGCCATGGAGACACAAAGAAGCCTCTATAATACTGGTATCACTAACTTTATCGCCTGTGGCATTCCTTGCACCATGAGGGATGCCATTCCCACAGAGAAGAAACAATGCTTATCAGATAGTTTGCATTATAACTTATTCAGGAACGCTGTATGATTGACCCTGCTTATTTAAATGACATATGGCAACATGTGAATATATCACAATCAATTATTTAAAAGAACATATGAATCATTACTATACACAGATACACGTTATAAGCCGTATATATACTTTTGGTTACAGCCTAAATTATTTTCCATAAACAAATAAGCAAAGACAGTTGTTAAATACTGGTTTTAATTTTGGGACCAAAATCAGTGCGTAACTAGCCACATTTTACCTTGGACCCAGCATACGACATACAGATATACAAGAAGAGCTCAATGAATCAAAATCAAAGAAAAAAATAAACAGCCAACGGGATGAAATTAAGTTAAAACCATGAATCCATATTCAAACGTTTAGCAGGTAGAGAACAACTTAAACTGGTGCGACATGCAGAATGGTGCCTAAGTTTTTTTTTCAGTCCCAGACCTTTTCCACACGCATCGAAGCGGCTGCCAGTAAAAGGGTCAAGCGCCCAGTTAAAACACACAGTGTATAATTTTATAAGCTTTTCCCAATGGAGCTCCTGGAGCCGGGCTGGAGACAACAGCAGGACTGCGCACAGATCAGTTTCAGTCTTTGTCAGCTGTAAGTAGGGGCGGAGGAAGTGCACTCATTATGATCTTATGGAGAAAAAAACTCAATCCGAGATAATAAAAACGCGGGCTTCGGAGTTGAGCGTTCACTCACAGCTCGACTCACAGAGGGAGAGCTCTAGTTAAGTCCCATCCTCAGTCACTCTATGCGCTGTAGCCATCCAGAGCCTCTGTGCGCCCCATCACCGCAGTCTGACAGACCAGCGCGCACCACATGGACACTGTGAGCGCGCTCTGACGAACCACACTTTTGCAGGATATTTCCAAAGAGGCTTCATAAACTCAGGTGATTATTTCCGCATTCGCCCCTCAAGGATGCTCGCGTTACAGTGGAATAGGTGCTGTGTGCTGTTTTTTCTCGTCGTTTCGCTGAGGACGCACCAGGTGTCAGCGGCGCGACCCAAGGCAAACTCCATCAAACCGGGACAGCTCGGGGAGACGGCCGCTCCTGCCACCAACCACTCCGCTTCAGCGCACGGGACCATCCCCAAGAAACACAACATCCTGGCACAGGTAACTTTACAGCATTTGTTTGGTCATTTTTGGGGAGATCATAGACGTCAGCTCAATATTCTATTAGCCCACTGACTTCAACCAGGTTAAAAGGCTATATCTGATATACTTGGTTAGATGCGTAATAGCTCCTTAATGACATTAATGTTCGCTCTATTTAGACAAACAAACAATCAGTCTAAATTAAAGTCATATTATAATCCTATAACACAAAATGGCTCAAATTATTATATCAAAAATACATCTTTTATGCTGATTATAATTATACATTTTGCTATCCAGCCTACGAATTACGTGAAATTACTCCCAGCTATGTAAAGTGCCCTCATTTATTTGGAGTGCTAATTGTGTTTTAACGACCCAAAATAGCACGAGCTTGTTTGAGACATCATAATTATACACAGCCCTCGCAGCCAGTCAGACAAAACTGTGCTTAACGACTCAGCTGTTAATAACTGCGAATCGCGCCTAACCCCGAATTTGTACTTAGGAGTGTCTTGAGGTGAACAAGTAGCACCATTTTGCCATTTAAAGACCCTCATTTCACATGCGAAAGGTTATTGGAAATTGCAGGGATTGGTACCCCCTCATAAAGCCCTAATTGCCTTTCAGACCTGACGCCACACCGGGGCGCAGCACACTTCCACCGCACTAAATCATTAATACCAGGCAGCAATGCGAGAGAAAGTTAACACTAGTCTGGGTAATTTTCTGTCTGGTTCTTAGTGTCATTAAAGAGGACCAGACGTTAGCCGGGATTACGAGAGGCTTTCAGTGGAGGGATACTTTTACCAACCACTTAATACCACTCAAGCGCTTATGAATCCCTGCTGTTACAACACTTGCAACAAGGCCTGTTTTTGACATCAAACATGGGTTCTGACAGTTGTGATTTTCTAGAGGTGTTTGGAGAGTTAGGTGTGTGAAATATAGCTTTGACTCTAATTCCCACTTACTATTACCAATGCAATACGGTTTTCTTAACGTAGGTGCACTGAATATTAAGGTGCGCTAAGTTTTCTCGAGCTTGTCCCATAGAGATATTACTCAAAATGGATTCTTGTGAGCTTTAAGCCAAGTTATAATGTCGTTACCTTCTCAAAAACATACATGGAGTTGTGGTTTGTTTCAGTCACACATGTTTGAGTAATCCTGCATAATTAGGTTGTCTGCATCTCCAAAGCTCAAAATGCTCAGTTCCACCTTGTGATGTCACGTAGTGGTAGTTTTCAAGTTAACAGCTACCTTCTACTTTTGTTCAGTAGAATATCACAATGTGGAACAGAGTGTTTTCAGTTTGAGAGAAGAACAGCCAATATCACAAGTGGAACAGAGTGTTTTCAGTTTGAGAGAAGAACAGCCTAAATATGCAGGGTTTGTGTGTTAAACATGTGAATGAAACAAAACACAACTCTGGGTATGTTTTTGATGAGGGAACAACATTATAACACAGATCAGAAAATAGCGTAATATGGGCCCTTTAAGTGGTCCAGTATGGTATTACATTTATTTAGCATAAATCTGACCTGTCACTTGGCTTGGTGGTGCCACTGCCACCTGCTTGTCTCCATGGAAATATATGTTTAATGTCATATATTGTGGGACATGCAGGTTAAGCAAGTGCACCTTTAGATCCAGTGGAGAAACAGTGAACAGTTAACCATAGGCTAACCAGTTTAAACCTCATCTTAGTGCAGGCTGTTGCGTTCAGGGTGACACTCGTCACTCACTGTCCCTACTTTAGTTGCTGCGTGCAGGTGGTAACGGGAAGGGCATCCAGCATAAAAATGTAAGTTATATGGATAAGCAAAGTGTCTTACTCAACAACACAACCACAGTATCCATGTGTTTCAGAGCGATGAAAAAGTGGGCTGTTGCCAAAGTAATATACACTTAAAAACTCAATACTCTATATGCTTCACTTAGACTGGTCCAAAGTCCTCAAAATGGTGCCTATAACAGGAATTTGAAACCCACGAATACAGGGAATCAGACTTTTGGACAACCTGTTTATATACTTTAAAAAGACACATTTAAGCGTTTATTTTTTTTTTTTAATTTAACATAATTTTCCTCTTGCCCAGAAGTTGTCACAGCAATGTCTTCTCCCTATAATAAAGTGTATATCTTATGTCAACCGCATGTTTCCTGTGTATGTGGTCACGATGGTGTCAGATGGCTGTGAGAAGTGTGAATTGTGTTCTAACATTGAGCTGAAATGTCAATAATGATGGAGAGCCTCTTCCTCTCCTCCGCCAGCTCGACCTCAGACACACTGCCAGACCCCAGCACAGCTACATATAACTCCAATTATAATCTACAGCGGTTTTGGGCTGAGAGAAACATAATGCACATAGACCACGCACTGTTATAATGTGAGAAGCCACTGTGTATGCTGGCGGTGGCCAGTTGAAGATGGCTGATTTCACTTATTGTGTGTGAATGTGTCATGTTCTGGCTGCCAGATTTTCCCGAGTTGTGAAATAACAGCCACAGCCTGGCCTTGGCATACATGAGACTGGTGGAGAGTGCCGCATGCTTCCCTCTGTAGTTTATCATATAGTGAACATTTAGGAACAAAATGTAAAATCAAAGAACAGTTTTATATGCCTCAGGTTTGGAATAAGGGCGTTCATTTATTACGAGTTATGAGAATTTAAAAAGAGCTTTTAGGACTTAGGGTTATCTCTTCATCAACGTTCACATCATGCAGTGAGTTTTGTTCGTGTTAAGTTATACTTAGGTCCTTATTGTTCCCTACAGAGACACTGGTTCACTGCCTTTGACACATCCTTAAACCACTGCTGCTGGGACAACTTGAAACAATGGGCGACCACAATGAATCATCCAAGTACCATTAAAGACACTATAACCACATTTTACTGTATAAAAAAAATGAAAAACAAAAACTTAAAATTTTAAATGGTTTGCAGAAGTCCAAAGTTTCAATTTTCAGACAGCGTGTAGTTTTCTTGTTATGTTAATGCTAACAATGCAAAAACAGTGCACTTCCTGGTTCTTGGAGGATAAAACACTCTATAATTTATAATTTGATGCAGACAGCACACAGTGGACTTATTTCTACTGTAAGAGCTGCTTTTACAAATAATATGACAAATTTAGCTCAACTACATGGACAAAAATTGGGTACAGCTACATTAAAACAGATCAAGAATAAAGTGCTGGGGCTGGAAACTGGCACACCTCAAATCTTTTGGCTATTTATGGGATTTGCATGTAATTATAGTCTGAATTTGTTAAATGCAACAATTTAAAAAGTTAGACAATGCACAATTGCAACTTGTCTGCACCAATGTGCAGTCTCTCAGTTATGTTTGCTGTAAAAAACAGGCTGTAGTTCATTGATAAAAAAAAAATCAGATTGTAACTGCAGCATTTGATCTTGCTCACGTCTTCATTGATCAGTCACAAATCATATAACATTTCTTCTACTTTTGTGTCATGTTTACGTTTCCCACAAGCCCAAACGTCTACATCTTGAGGCCCGGCATTCGTAGGTGGCACTGTTACTGGATACCGCAGCCAACCCTGGTCCCACCACTTTAACTATAGTTTCGTTTTATTTCAGATGACTTTTACAAGCAATCTCAGAGACACTGTGTCCTGTTGGTGCCCCGAAATGACTGTTTACTGACCCTAATGAGCTGAGAAAGAGGGAGAAAAGGCAGTCTGAGGTGTGAAAGCTTGTTAGCTTGTCAGCCCGGCCACGTTGAGTCTCCAGCTCTCCTTGTCCTTGGGTTTTTAGTTGGCAGTCGGTCCCTTGGGTGCTATACAAGGGCCCGGTGCTGGAGCCATGAGGGGCGCACCGGAGACCTCTTTACTGTAATTGGAGCTGTTAATGAGAGAGCAGAACTAGAGCAGGATTAGACCTTTTTGGGGGGCTTCATAGATTAAAATGTTCCAAACTTTCAACATCTTTGAAGTAATGTAAAGTTGATTTCGATATTTACGCTATCATAGCCTCGATACTTAATACTGATTTTGATACAATGATAATAAAAAATTAAATAAAATAGACACATTTATAACTAAAAATAATAGTGTTTTATTTATGTTACCATGCCGTTATATACTATCTTGAGATATTTCTAAAACTGCTGAATAAAGGTCAGATTTTGTCCTGTTAATGAGATTTCTTTCAGTATTGATACTTGCGCAAATGAGTGTCTAGTTTTTTAGAGTTCTTGACTTTTGACACCCCTGCTTTGAAGCGAGCAGTCTTAGTCTCTCTAATAGTTTCCTTTTCTTTCAGTTGGACGAATGAGATCAACTAAGAATGTGTACTTAACTTAAGGGAAGGCGGTCTAGCTTGAGACAAGAGTCTAGGGGGTTTTGAACGTAGCTCTAAACACATATGTTTTGAGTGATGAAAGAGTTGAAGGAACAGGCTGTAGGCTATGGATAGGTCAACCCTTGGACCTGGCTATGGCCCATGTCATTCAATATGGCTTTTAGGCCAATGGGACATTTGTTTGTTCAGTGACATAGTTTATTTGACTTAGTAGGGCCCCTGCCACTCATTTACACCATTCACAGTTTTGGGTTGCATAGTTAATCTCTGAAGGCCAAGTTCAATCTAGATGGATAATAAGTGTGAAAGTGGAGTCTTTGTGCTTTAAAAGAGACATATTAACCCATTATGACATTATTTCATCATAACATAGCAGGAGCTGCGTTTTATAACATTTATGGGTGTTTGAGTGCGTGATACTGTTCTACAGCACTGCCTTTGTGCTAGCTCGAAAGTTGTCCCTACCAAGAGAACAAGAACCACTGAAAACTCAACAGCCTCTGCTATAATTATTTTTAAAAATTGCATATTTTCCAACTCGTGATAGAATTACTTTCCATTTAAAGATGACCATAATACAGTATGTGCATTATTGGGACACCTTATACCCCTGTCTGTTGAATAATTAGGTGTCTTGGAAATACCTCAAACCTCGTTGGCACAATATTACATACAAAGGGCGCTAGGACTGCATCTCCTGGTGTATTGAAAAATTAAACCCTGTCTATCAAGATAAAACAATGACAGGTATTGCAATCGAAACTTAATAAACCAATGGAGGTTAAGCAATGAAATGAACATAACAGTGAGATGGTATGATGCAACTTTTTAGGCCAGATGCAGATACAGATACAGACACAGACAGTTTTGAGCTTGGGAAACTGAGACAGACTGAATATCTAGTATTACAGAAACGTGCATGAATGACATATTACAAAGATTAAAAAAAAAAAAAAGGAGGTGGGATGTCACGTGCATGATTCCATGAAAATATAAAGCTAAAACCATAAATCAGAATGTAACATTCTCCATGGAAATAGATACATTTTGTGCTATATTGTGGAATCTTATAGTGAAAGGAACAACATTGCCATGGAGACAAGCAGGAGGAGGCCCTCAGCCAGACTGAGTAAGAGTCAGGTTTGTGGAGTTGCAAGTCCACTCACTAATGCAAAGAACAGCTGAAAAAAAACCAAAACAACAACTTTAGACTATTTTCTGGTGTAAACACTGTGATGGGGCTTTAATTTAAACAAAGATGATGAACCCAAACTACACAGAGAAATATTTATAATACACAATGATTTCACCCCTTCGGAATCGGAATGGATAGGGATAAACAGGGACCCGGGCAGACTGGAGGAAGAATGTAAAGCCTCTATATCCTGTAGTAAATCCCTTGTAGATTGTCTAGTGCCCATCTCCGCTCCATCTTCAAAGAAAAGCAGGCTTACCAGCACGAGAGCAGCACGAGGCAGCTCCGCGGGCCTCCTTATGCCCGTCTCATGTGACCGTCTCTGCCTGTATCATCTCACCAGCATAGGCTAAAGTACACTGTCTCCATCCCACTTCCTGCACACCAAACGCAGGCATGGCTTTAATGTTCCGAAAGCCTGTCAAGAGGAAAAATAAGGGAGCGACATGAGATGAATCAGATACTTCCAAAAACGATGCCCCATCCTTCAGAAGTTGCCAATGAGGCGTTCAAAAACATGACAAGTTAAGACAAGATTATCAGAGAAGATTGGCAGGAACTGGGTTTTGTAAGGTATTATAGCTGTCATGTGGTATAGGGGTTTTGATGGAAGAGGTGAGACTCATTGCTTTTTCTCCATATGGGCAACTTCTGTCATCAGTCCAGGCCAGTTTGGACACGGGTGGGTTTCAGGGCAGGTAGTGTGAGGCCAGACCTATTCGTTTTCATTCTGGGGTAACAGCTCAAGTTTCTAGTCTATAAAACAGCCCCTCTAGTGTAGGCAAGTGTTCTTATTTTTCACATGAGCACATCAGCAGTTCTAAGAATTAGTCCCACAGTGTTTTGGCTGTAACTGGTCTTAAACAAGTGGTGTTACATTGGAACTTTACCTACCATACAGTAATAGCCAAATTAAGTTTTAGAGTTAGTACTTAGTTAGTAGTTGAGTCTTTATAGTAGGGGTGTGATGATACAATACCGAAACGTGGTGCTGTGTTGACATATTGCCATAAGCATTTTTAGGTTCACAAAACTAAGTTGAGGCAGCACTGCAATTTTTTTGCTTATTTAAATACAGCAAACATATTTCTGGATAGCAATCGACATATTTATTTAATTAGCTATTAATTAAATGTATTTTATGAACGAAATGTGCATGTAGCAGTTTAACAAAGAAATAGAAATGTGTTCCTTTTAAAAGAGTCATATACTGTAGAATATATGGATTATTGCATGTATCAGCATATTTCAATATTATCACATCGAGTATCATATCGAATTGTGAGGGATACTCTGATTCCTGGCTCTAAGGAATGACTCAGGTGTATGCTGGTCTTACACGATGTCCACAGGTAATGTATTTAGACCATTTCTGACTGAATACAAGACATTTTATTCACTCGTGGTTAGGGTGACCAGACGTCCCTATTTACCTGGGACAGTCCCAGTTTTGAGCCCTGTGTCCCATGTCGCACCAGATTTATCCAAAACCACTGATTTGTCCCAGTTTTATACGAGAAATTTCCCAGGTGTCTCTATTTTTGATCAATTTGATACCTGCCAAGAGTAAAGGGGGGAATAAAATGCATTTGTTTAGCTAAAATATAGAAAACCATGCTTTTCACCATGCGTTTTATTTATACCAACCATCCCAACCCGGGTGTGTCCCAGTTTTGAATTTTGAAAATCTGTTCACCCTACTCATGGTGCATTATATTATGTACGTATGTATGTTGTAACCCGACCCTAAACAATCTGCAGTGCACACTTTGTACTTTTTGATACATTTGTGCAACTGCATTTGTCTACAGTTTAAATTTATGCCTGTTTAAAAATAATTTACAAACCCTTTCATATACCAATCTTCGTTATGATACATTTTTCAGATCATGGCCATTTTCATCATCACGTATCACACATAAACTGTCATAATGATAGATGCAGGCAGGCTAATCCTTCACTACGGCTGTATCATTGTATCCATGTGTTCCCGGCCTGAGAAAGTATAAGCGTGGCACTGGTCCAAGCTCTGTAATCTTGTTCACTTTCATGGCACAGGCCCATCCAACAACAACGTGTAATGTGCTGAAATATTGATATTCTCTAGGCTTGATTTAACATGTGGCGTGCACCCGTGGTTGGAATGTTGCCGTTCTCCCAGATGCCGCTGCCTCCTCCGCTCGTCTGACCCTGTCCCCCACTAGAGTTTTGTTGTTTATTGTGGCCGTAATGATTTCGCCCTCTTTCATGTAGGCCCTCATGTTAATTGTTGAGTGTTTGTCAGCGGTGCACCACACTAAAACTGATCTGTCAGTGCAGTGCTGGCCCAGTGTGGTTGTGGTGCCGTGGTGGTTTGCCAACTAAACATGTTGTTCCAATGTCATTCTGCAATGGGCATTATGTAGCCAGCCGCTTTCAATATCATGCTCCTTTGTCCATTATTATTTATATTAAGAACTTCCTGTTGCCATCTGTTGTGAGGAAGATGGGGCCTACTTACACAGGATTCTCTTGAAAGTTTCAATAAAGGTCTGAGGATTGATAGGTTCATTTTTTTTTGTTTGCTAATCAGACCATAAATAACTTAAAGCTGGCATACCTCACTTTTTTGTAAACTTTGTATAAATTTGTATAAACCGTGACAAAATGAGACCACTGTGTGCTGTCTGTATCTAATAATAAAATATTTTTGTTTCAACTTCAAGTTTCACTTTGCCTTCTGAAAGCAATCTGTTCTAAAGCACCTGAATATTAATGCTGTGGATATTAACAATGTGCTGAAGGGTTTGTGAGAGCTTGTGAATTAGATAGATTTAAAATCTACTTCCTCCTTCCACAGTGTGAAAATCAAGTACTCCAGGTTGGTTTATTAAGTCATTACCCACTTTTAGTTGTTCATGTAAAATTCCAAATAAACTTAGCGAGTTTACACTATATATACTAGCAAAATGGTGAGATCTAGATGCTTTCTTCTGTGGGCCATATTAGAGAGCTCGGGTTTATGTCATCACACCTCATATGCTGGGTTCAGACTGCGGCATCAAAATCGTGCCAAATGCCTCTCGTTGGACGCCTTTGAGCTTGAGGACAGATACTTGAAACGTGTTGACATGTGGCGAATTTCGACGGAAAATCATTGTTTAAAATGCGCCGCGGAAACATTGGACTAGTATAGACCCGTGTCCCCCATAGATCCATGTCCCCCATAGACCTGTGTCCTCCATAGCCCCATGTCCTCCATAGACCCGTGTCCTCCATAGACCCCTGCCCCCATAGACCCGTGTCCCCATAGACCTGTGTCCCCCATAGACCCGTGTCCTCCATAGACCTGTGTCCCCCATAGACCCGTGTCCTCCATAGACCTGTGTCCCCCATAGACCCGTGTCCCCCATACACTTTGCATGTAAACCCAATGCCCCTGATGACTAATGTTAAACCAGTGAAGATTTTAAAAAGCTAAATACTAAATTCAGTGTTCATGCAAAAGTATTTTGCCACTACAGGATGATGAATACTAGTCATGGGGCTTTTCAGATCTTAGATACTGAGATCTGAATCTTTTGGATCCGTTCATGTTCAGGAGCTATTCAAAAGACTGGCTCTTTTTATTTATATGACAGAAGCCAATGTGAGAACTAATTTTAACAACAAACTAGTCACAGGGGGAAATGACCAAGGCTCAGATCTGTTTAAAATACTTCAAAGTGACAGTGTGAGTGTGTTTAGCCATTGAAATGATGCATCATCTAAATAAAACGTTGCACTACAATAAGAAGAGTAAAAAAAAACGTAACTGTTATTACGATGCCAAATGTTTTTTTGTGCAAAAAGCTCTCACTCGTGTTGCCTGCTCTGCTTCTGAGCTGATCCTTGTGTTCAGTGTTAATCAGTGTAAAAATGCATACAATTTCGAAAGAAAAAGATTTGATTCTTTTTTAAAATGAGATCTGGTTCCAACGGTTCACGTTAAGGAAACATTCAAAAGAGCTGACTCACTCACAAATGTCACATTACTAATAAATACTTTAACCAGTAGTGACCCAGCAGCTTATTCCACGGCTCTTTGTTTACTTTTTATATTGTGTTTGCTAATGCATATCTGTGTATGTCTGGCAAATCTGGCCAGTTGATTTGATCCTGAGTTCTATAGGAACTACCACAGAGAAGTTTCCTTGTTCCTTTTGTTTATTTTTATGTAATAAGACTTCATGTCCTCCCTGTGAAATCTCTTTAGATACATTGCTTCCTCCCTCAAATCAGTAATCAGAGACATAAGTTAGTGAATAGCTGTCTGCAGGGTGCACAACATCTCTAGAATTCTTTCCCAGAGGTGTTCTTATACTGCTTAAGGTGACCAAACATCCCGATTTACCCGGGAAAGTTACAGGTTTGAGCCCTGTGTTCACTGCCCCAGCAGATTAATCCAAAACAATTGATTTGTCCCAGTTTTATACAAGAAATGCTCCAGGTGACCCTATTTTGATCAATTTTATACCTGCCAACAGTAAAGAGAGGAATATATTGTCATTTGTTTAGCTAAAATACAGAAAATCGTGCTTGAAAATGAGTATAAGGCAACAAAAATGCTCAGACAGAAGTCCCTCAGATGACTCACAACCATAGACTGTATAAAAAAGTGGACAAAGGGAGTGTGACGCCACCCATAGCGTTCGGCTCCAGCCAAATAAAGCTCATCAAAGCTCATCGAGGTTTAGCTCGGAGCGGGCATTTAGCAATGCTGTCAATCAAACCTGTTGCTAATGCTAGCAGGAGTGACCTCGGGGAAAGAAGACGCCTGATTTGACTGTTATTAATGTTATTGATGTTCATATCTTGATTTATGGACGCAATAGCGAAATAAAAATACCAGGATCATGTAGAGCGGGTTAATATGAACATTTTAAAACCAAAATGACATGGCTCATGATCACTAGCAGGCTAGCTACGTCCATTTATATATACAGTCTATGCTCACAAGTCAAGAATGGACAATGTTACGCACTCATTTCACAATTTTATTTATACCAACCATCCCAACCCAGGTGTGTCCCAGTTTTGAATTTTGAAAATCTTGTTACCCTAATATTTCTAGAAGTAGTTTTATGTTACTCACATAATTGCAGTGAAACTATATATATTTTATACTATAGTGGGTATGGTAGTAGTAGTAGTCGCCATGATCCTGAAGAAAGAAGACATATATGGTGAATGTGAGTAAATGGTTGTTTAGATTTTTGACTAGCAGTCCACTTTATTGCTTAGGACACATTTACAACACTTAAGCATCCAAACAGTTTGACCAACCATTACATTCGTTATGCGAGGAATGTGTAATTGGAATAGATTTGAGATGAAGCTTCCAGTAAAGATCCACGCCCGTGCTTGTTTACGCGGTTTCATTTCTTCAAGTGGACAGGACCATTTGCTTACTGTAAGGACATTCTCAGACATTGAGTGCTAGGCCACGCAACAGCGACATGTCTGGACCACTCATTGTAAACCATAGACATAATAAAGGCAGGCTCCAGAGCTGTATGATTAGCAGCAGTAATTGCCCTCTCATTATGCCTGTAGACTCATTAAGCCCTTGAATGCTCCTGAAACTCAAACGCACTGTTTTCCTTGGTAAGAATCATTTGAAATTCCCACTATGTAGAAGCCTGAAAACATGAAAAAAATTAGACTTGAACTCCTGGCTGCAACACTGGGCCCACTTCTAACCGGCCGCATTGGGACCATGTCTTAAAGTCCTCCAAGACAAACATCGCACTCATTTTCCTACTTAGAGATATTTAGTTGTGCACTTTAGGGTCATTCTCGGTTTGAGGGCTACCTACCGCAGTGACTTAGTGCTTGGAAACTCTACAGCAGTATTTTTCAAGTCAAGATAAAAATATATTCATTTAAGTAGCTTGATTCTTGAATAAGGTTGTTTCTGTGATATACACAGTATATGATTAGGCTTAGGTTCAAGGCAACTTCTTTTCTTAATGACTACTTGTTTGGCTATTTTACCATTACCCAATTTAAACATAATGAGATTGCTAAAATGTACATGTTAACTCAAATATCTTAGTCAGTAAAGTGCTGTCTTGTTCCAACAGGTGTATCCATGCAGCAATGACAAGGAGTGCACCATGGGCAGCTACTGCCACAGCCCTCAGCATTCGCCCTCTCGCTGCCTCACCTGCCGCAGGAGGAAGAAGCGTTGCCATAGAGACGCCATGTGCTGCCCCGGCAACCGCTGCAGTAACTGTATGTGGCACACACAACTGATGATTTAGGTTTAGTTTGTACCGGTACATGTAAATAATGACAAAAACGCATCTGATGTGTCCTAGACATCTGCGTGGCTATGTCTGAGAGTGTGCTCTCACATCACATCTCACCATTCGATGAACACAAAGTGTCCAATAAAGATCACAACTGGAGGAAGAACAGCAAAGCACACAGTAAACTCAAAGGTACGTAAGCAACGGTCCACATCTGTAACACCACTGACAGTGTCTGTAACACCACTGACAGTATCTATAACATCACTGACAGTATCTATAACACCACTGACAGTATCTGTAACGCCACTGCACTGACTACACCTAAAATACTGCAGCTGCAGCTCTGAGCATAAACCACATGGTCCCTGCTCTTCATGAACCTGGGTTAAGCCAGGCAAACACTTGGGCATTGTGTGAAACACAAGGTAAAACCACAAAATGCAGCTTTTAGTGTTCTTATATGGCCCATGAGCCCCCTGCTCAGTGTTAATGTCACCTGAAATAAGTTTATGGTAAGGTCTAATAGCCTACTGTGACTCCTATATGGTTAAACTGTGAGTGCACCCTACAGACAGTGACCTATAAAATCAGACTGCTAGCTCTAACATTTGACTTAGGTGTGTAAAGATTCTAGTAGATTCAGAAATGATTTGACTGCACATCTGCATTGAAGTGGCCAGTAGACAGTATAGTTTGACAAATACATACATTGTCTTAGATTTTTCTATCATCAAAAGTAGTAGACTACAGAATATTGTCTCAGCCCGTTAAAAGACATTTGTTCTATGTGACATGACCACACAGAACACCCTTTGATTTAAATGTGATGAAAGTCCTGCATAAACTTGTGCATATGGAACACATAACGGCCTAATGAGCAGTGATTATTTCCTTTGCATCGCCTGATGTAAGTTTATTCCATGTGGGTTTTGACTCCAAGAGGCTCTCACTACAGTTAATGCCTTTGCCTTTTTATGACAGGTCATGAGGGTGACCCCTGCCTCCGCTCGTCCGACTGCTCAGACGGATACTGCTGTGCACGGCACTTCTGGACCAAGATCTGCAAACCAGTGCTGCGGCTGGGCGAGGTGTGCACCAAGCAGAGGAAGAAAGGCTCTCATGGTCTGGAGATCTTCCAGCGCTGCGACTGCGCCAAAGGCCTCTCCTGTAAGGTGTGGAAAGATGCCACCTCCTCGTCCAAGTCCCGCCTCCACATGTGCCAGAAGATCTGAGGCACAGGCTCTGCTCTGGTGCCAGAGAACTCTTTACAAAAGGACGAGTCGTGGCTGCAAAAGACAAACTGACTAACAGAGACAGCTCACACGTGTGGGTCAAAGTGCTGAGAAAGAGGGAGATGTTGAACTGTGTTGGCAGAGAGGGTGCAGCCTGCTCCTGTACACCCCAGGACACTTCTCACTGCTGGGCTGTGTCACTCACAAATTTGCCTTCAAATATGTTCTATACACTCTAGGACTTTCAGGGAAACATAACTTTAGGAAGTAGAAGCTGGGAACTGTATAGGGCTTTCCTTTAGATGGGGAAACTTACAGCATGCCAAAACATGTAAATAATAATTATGAGATGATCCTGTGAACAAAAAGCCATGTTATTTATGTATGTTTGTGTAAAGGATCCGACAGAATCTGTCTTTCATCAAGTGCATTCGGACAGCCACCAGTGCTATGCAGTGTCCATGAGACATCAGCCAGGACATGGAGTTCACATCATCAGGGTACCATTTATGCATTTACTCATTATTCCAGAGCTTTTGGTTAGACAATATTATTACAGAATACTTTGAAACCAAAGAAAAAAACAACATTTTTTTGTGATTTAGTGCACTGGCTTTATTTAGCCACAAAAGCGTGAATATAGTACAGTGTGAAAGTCTTGTTTGATCTGTGAGATGAATTGTGTTGAGGAAAGGTGTTGCTCTGCTGCATACTCCATCAGCAGACTGAAAACTGTTTTCCAAATCACAGAAACAGGATTCAAGGTTGCAGTGGAAATGCCAATGCAGGCTTTTCCATGTCTGCAGCCAGTTTGAGATGTGAGACGAAAGAATATTTATTTTAATGACAAAGAGTTTTCAAAGATGTTAGTTTCAGTCAACGTTTCAAGCATGTGCCTGTTTACTCTAAAAGCCCCCTCTGAAATGATATTACTGTTACTTATGTTTTCAATTCTACAAACAAATGACAAACATCAACGCAATATCACATCTGCACACATCGTGTGTTTTAGACCAATATATATTTTGTAACCAATAAAATACCAATAAGCTTTTCTATTGTAAATAGATGGAACAGTGTATTTAAAGTCTTTGTATATCATGTACATATGATAAAGTATAAATCCTACATACTGGAGATATAGAGTTTTAATGAGGGCCGGCGTGGGACAGTGGTGTAGTTGACATGACAGTGGACCATAGATGTATGTCCAGTGCCATGTCATAAATGGAATGAAGATTTATAGCACTATTCAATATTGTGTGAATAATATGATTTTGTGTATTTACAGTGATGGACAAATAAAAGAATGTATTTTGTATCATTTCTTTTTTGTTTGTATGTTTATGTGTGCAAACTTGCCTATATCTTAACACTCAATCAAAAACTTATTAGCACTGAGTACAGGAAGTTTGAATTGTTTCTAAACTTTGTATTTTATAATTCCAGTGCAAAAAGTAAATGCCCAGCTTTATGGTCTGAAACGGTCTAAAACTGAGCCAATAAAGTTGAAAAAAAGTGAATTTGAAAGACGCCTTTCACATCACATGCCTCTGCTCTGATTGGAGACCATTATAGACACCTGGCTGTAGGGGCAGAGTTTGGACAGTTTATGTCTGTCAGACCAATCGCACTAAAGGACTGTACTTCATATTCATTATTCTTCCCATAATAAACCACCATACCATACTACTATCTTTTTATTATCTATAAAGCTCATATGGCTCGGCGCCATGATATCAGGAGAAGCAGTTATCACAGTCTGTTTCCCTTTATGAAATGACCAGCACAGATAAGACATCCCCTACTTTAATACACCTTCAGAAGTCTGAATGTCTAGTCATCCAACATCTGTTCATCATAACAGTTTATAACGCTGTAATATTAAAGTACAGATACAACATTTTCTCCAATCAGAACTTTACAGTGGATCTCTTCCTATGTAAATGTGTTCCCCAGACGTTGAAAGTCATTATTTTTTAAGAAATATCTTATTGCACCCTGCAATAACTGTTATCAACTCATGTCATGTTTACAATCCACATCACAGGAAGGAACTGTTTTTACAGGAGCCATGAGGGGCACAAAATCTTTCATTATTTTACAGTGAAAACCAGAATTCACCAGTTCTACAAAAGCACACTACTTTATAAGGTACTGTTCTCAGTCAAGCAGGAAGAATGTGGCTTTTACTTGAGTACTTAAATTTGAAGGCTCTGAGTAGAGCTCTGTGTATTTGGGATTGCTCTTGTTATAAGTGAAGGGGATGAGGTAGAACATTCAGTGAAATATTAAAGCTGATCAAGTAAAGAATCACAACGTTCATCAATTTTTGAAAGAAATGGAAAATGCGACTGGGTCCATTGTCATTGCAAGTGGCCCCTCCAGGGACCAGGGCAGCATTGTGGTTTGGGCTGAAGCCAAAGGTGAAGTGCCCAAACAAACAGTCCAAATGCATGTACACAGAGACTCTATTTTAGCAGAACGTATATTTTGTTATTTACTGTATTTCCTTGTGCCCTTCATTAAAAGGTATTGCCATCACATTCTTTATATGGGTTAATTTTCTATTTGTTGAAACAGTTGATGTCATTTTAATCAGTGTGAACAGGAAAGCTGCGTAGAGCATCTCTATGGCGACGGGCCACACACAGTCTCTTCCTTAATGAGAGAGTGTTATTGGCGTGGCACTTTCCAGCCCAAGTGAGACAGCCCTGACTGCCTGTTACTCTGCCAGCTAAGTAAATACGCAAATGTATTCCGTAAAACACTTTGATTTGGTGCCTGTGTTGGCACCGTGTAAATTATAAACGTAATTCGGGTTTGCATGGCTCATATCATTCACAGTTGAAGAGTTGGAAAATCTGGTGGGGAATGAAGCCGTAGACTCTAATGTGTGATGTGAAGGGTAGAGCACTGCAAATAACCTCTGCAGTGAGATCTAAGGAGCAGGGGGCACTTTATTAGTGTTGGACTAGTGTTTAACTGCTGATTTAAATATCTAAATTCTTAACATATGATTATGCCTATTATGTTGTCCATGACTTGCAAAATCAAGTGTATCAACTTTTCTTAAAAGGTAACACACCTCCCAGCACCCAGGAGGTTAACACTACCACATATCTAGGAATTTTCCATATTAGGCTATTAGATATCAGCATCATTATGTTGTCCTTCATTAGATCAAAAGAATAAAAAAAAAACTATTATTATTTTCTTCAAGTTAACATTTGATGCCAGTCCATCGTAAAAATAATGTCATTGGTTGTACAGTGTGTCATTTGAATGTCTCATGATGGCGTCCTACAATGGGAACCGTCAAAAGTTCTCAATGATTCTCTATGGGAAATTAGCCAAGTCATGCTTAAAAAAACATTATCAAAATAAAACAAAGACAAGTCGATAGCTAATAGTTTAGATTAATGTAGTTAGCATTAGCTTAGACACAAAAACACCTTCTGTCATAGAGTTTCCTCCAGTGAAGCAGGTACATATGTAAAGGTCATAACATGCTGCCTGTGATTATGGTAAATGCCACATTTTTATACAGCGCTTTTCCACCTTCAAGGCACTTTACATCAAGGAACCCCTCACCCATTCACGCACACATTCATACACCAGTGTACACAAACACTGGGGACGAAGGGGGGTTAAGTGTCTTTCCAAAGGACATAACAACAGTATTCATCTTTGGGAGTCTCTGGAATCGCACCGCCAACCTGTGGGTCAGTGGCTCTTACTGTTCAACCAATGATGTTTATGTTGAAAGCGGGATTCAAACCGCCAACCTTTGGATCAGTAGACAAACACTCCAACACTCCATACCACCTGAGCTACCGTCGCCCTGTTATCCATCCGTTATCCATTTTCACTGCATGATTTTTACTCATTACAAACCAATTTCCTCACAAGGACAGTAAATTATCTACCTATTTATTTACATTATTGTGCTTCCCCATTGAACATAAATAGGATGATAAGTGAGAATCTGCACTTTTGAGGCAACCGAAACTAGCTGTGGTATCGTGAAAATGGCGTCTACAGTCTGTAAGGCTGGTGGAGTGTATGGGCCTGAGCACCACGCTGTTGTGACAATTTTTAAGCCAGAGAGTGTTCAAAATAGCATGCAACAAAAGACACATCAAAGTGCTTCCACAGAGCAATGACCATAAAATTACAAAGGATATGCTATGACATTTATGAGAACATGAGTTTGCATGATGGGACACCAAAATATGTTTACAACCGCTATGCTAGCATGCCAACCAGGAGCTGGACACACCCGTAACGTCTGCAATTGTTTTATTTCGTATTTGAAGTTAAGAATGTGCAAAAACTATACGGGGACGCTACTACTCCAAAACAAGCTAGCCAGGACAGGTGGTTTTGTCTGTACACTTGCGGAGAGCTCTCAGACAGATGGCACATCATGTGGACATTATGCAGGACATCCAAATAATAGCTCCAATTACTTCATGCAAAAGTTATGAATCAGACAACATATGCTTAAAAGATTTGTGCGTCCTAAGGCCTCACATCTGCACGGCAGCTTCTATACATGACCTGTACTTATAGGCACCACTGTTTAAATGCCCCACTTTGGTTATTGTCATCTATCTAACTGTGCCACTTTGGTCATATTGTACTGTCAGGCCTGGTTTACTCACCAGGGAATGACCACACACATATGTATTTATTTTATTAGCCCAAAGACATGCCCAAGATGATTATAATAGCATGTTTATACCCGTTAAATTTAGATTTTCAACACGCTTATTTGGTCTGTAGTGCTGTCTCACTAGGTACAATTTTGAACATGTGTTTGGCTTCCTATAGTGCGAAGTGTGCCAAGCTACGGAGTGTTACAAGTTATGTGATCCCCAATGGAGAGCAGTTGTTTGCAGATTGACTTTAATATTATTTGATGATAGGGCATAAGGATTAAAAGTTAATAATGTGGAGAGGATGTTTTGGTTGTTAAGTTTACTCTTGCATTCAACATGGACTGAAAAGGCAACAGTGTCGGTACTTTTGATTTAGTAACAACATAATGAGGATTCTTCCACGAGCCTACGCCTGTTGTTAGTTAGTAATCATGGCTAATTTCCTCGCCAAACAGATGTTTATGTGTGACCAATTGGGTTCCTGTTACATTTCGCAATAAAGCGCAGCAGACTTTATGAGCAAACTGCGAAAGAGATGCAGTTATTAAGAGTCAGACAGGGGTCAAGTAAACTGCTTTGAGAGTCTACAGCATGTGTGAGGAAGCTCATGCTCTGTCTGCACTTTACAATGCACAATACCATTTTAAACAGACTGTCAATGAACATAGACTGAATGTGCAGGCATAAAAAACTATCCAGACCAAACTGGCGAGCTAACATCCATCATGGATTGACCACCCAGAGAAGACCTACCAAGACATGGGAATTGAACCCCAGAATGTAAGCAAGAGTGTAAATTAGCATTTTGCTTCTATGCCACCAAACGTCTCCCTGCTTATTGTAAGCCTTCATTGCAAGCATTGAAATGACATTGCTTTACTGAATAGTATAATTGTCAAACATTTGTGAATGCACAATAACTATCACTGTCTGGTGCTTCATGGAGAAAGTCTGTGAAGAAATGAATGGGTCTTCTGACACACTAATTGCTCTAATATGTACAAAGACTTTATATAAACTCAGATGTTTTTTTTAATGCATGTGCAATGCATTTTAGGTTAATTCATATTTACAACACTTCAAAAATGCTGCACACATGTGCAGATATACTTGTATTGGTATACTTGTACTGCTATACTTGTACTGCTATACTTGTACTGGTATACTTGTACTGGTATACTTGTACTGCTATACTTGTACTGGTATACTTGTACTGGTATACTTGTACTGGTATACTTGTACTGCTATACTTGTACTGGTATACTTGTACTGGTATACTGTTACTGGTACACCCGCCTGGGATCCAGAACACACATTTCAATATTTTATGAAAATGTGAGTCTGGTCACCAGTGAATCTCCCCGTTTTCAAATGGACATGATTGACAGGTGGATTAGCCAATCGGGGACACACATGGTCTGTTGTATTGGAAAAAATAAAGGAAAAAAAAAGGCACGGGGGCTGAAAAACATTGCGGATTTCTGCAGAACCAATGAGCCAAGCACTAAACTCTGTTAATCTGAGGTGAGATAAATTTTCAGTTCAATTTCATTTATATAGCACATTTAAAAACAACTTCAGCTGCTCAAAGTGCTTCACATAAAAAAGTCAATAAAAACAAATAAACAGATAATACAAAACATAGGGAAAGGACAATAAAACACCCACATATCCTGTCTAGTTAGTATTAAATGCCAGGGAGAAGAGCTGGGTTTTCAGTCTAGTCTAAACTGCGTGCCAGGGAGAAGAGGTGGGTTTTCAGTCTAGTCTTAAACTGCATTAAACACTAAGAAGATCTGACAGGCAGAGGGCAGCTGTTCCATAGTCTCTGCCACAGAAAAGGCTCTGTCACCTCTGGTCTTGAGCCTGGCTTTGGATACAGCCAGCAGGAGCCGGTCAGCTGACCTCAGGGCTCTCTATAGCTATCTATCTGAGTACAAAATTTATTTTATTTGTACATCATAGGTGACCAGTGAGCTCCTTCATTTCACATGCGTCATTGAAAAAAACAAATCTGATTGCACGATCACATTCGGCTGACTTGAGACTCAACGGATGGCGTGGAGACCAGACTGATATCCATCTGGTATACTGGTATGAGTTAAGAATGTAGAGGAAGTGATTTCTGCACATCCCAGTTAATGCCACTGTGATGAACAATGCACCAGGGTCAAATCCATCTTCAAATCAAATCAAAAATGAGAGCACAAATAGATCAGAGGTCAGCGAGCTCTCTGGAGACTGCTCCATGTGATTGCGTTTAGTTGGGAATGCAGGATGTGCCATGTAAGATTCACAGCACCGCTTTGATCAGCGCTCACACTGATTTACAAGGCCTGGATCGAAGATATATGTGCTCTTTTATTGGAGAAAGTACGTCGCAGAGAGCATACTCTTAGTTCAAAGGCTGTTTTTGTGCATAGGTGAAGGCTGTGCCGGCTTCACGGCTGATATGTCAGAAAGGCTCAGGCAGAGGAGAGGGAGACGTGTGTGGGGCAGGCCTGCTTAAATCACAGTGTCTTGTGTGTGTGGTTCCTGTCACTTGGGTAAAATACTATGACGCAAACACGCTGGGAGGTCCACATCACAAGTCTATTCTCAGACTGCCTTTGGCATTGTGGGTTAAAGACATTTATATGTGCATGTACAGTGTAAATCAGGAGACAGCTATGACTTTAAACCTGTTCCTAGAGACTGGTGAGAGTTATTTATAGAAGTACAACATAAGAATGAAAATAAAACAACACAGAGTTGAATACTTTTTTGTGCCCTCACTGTTGTTTGGCTCTTCACATTTACAAGACTCTCATTGTGCCAGCTGTACTGCTGATTGTTCAGTTGATCCTGTTTTATTTTGGGGTGACCAAAGTGAAATAGTCCCATACATATGGCAGGTTTATGCTGTATGGGTGCCCTTCCCACAGGTACATCTGTTAGGATTGGCAATGGCAATGAGTGTGAAATGTCATGCTCCATGCTCCTTTTGTGTTATTTGTGGGAGTTTTAAACTGACACAACAGTTGGTGGGTAAACAATCAGGATTATTGTGCACATTTTTCTTGGAGATTTTTCTTGAAATTAGAAGTGGAATTTGAATTTAAGACCCTTCTAAAAGTAACAAATACATATGCTTCCTCAAATGTAAACCATGTTTGTATTGAATATATCTAGCGTATTCATCTCCATCGTGTGGTATTGGTGTAGATAAGCGCTCCTGCACTCGCCACAATCACAGCGGGAGATCCATTTGTCAAACAGGTACACCTGATACCTGCTGTCTTTGTGCTCTTTTCAACAGGCCCAAACGGTGACACTGCCCCTCCTACTCCCACGGGACGCACCTCAGCCCCCACCCCATCCCCAGCTCACTGTCATCCCTCATCTCTAAAAGGAGGCTTTGTCACAACGTCTCACTTTGGCAGTTTAACTTGATAGTTACTATTGAGTGTTTGTGGGTGGCAAAGGGTACAATTTCCTCTGGCTAGATAATAAACTTCAACAATTACTGGAAGCTTCCCATGGAGTATCCTAGGATCTGTTCGACTGCCTTCCTGCCTTCATCTCTGGATGCCCTATCCATTTATCTTTCTATTATTCAAAGCACAACCAATCAATCTTTAGTTCCATCCCTCTGGTCTTTCACAGAATGTCTCCATGTTACCACCAGATGGTGGACCAGCCCTATACATGCTTTTGCCTCTGCACCTCAGATGTTCTGGTAGTGTGTAGAAAGATCCTGCCTCACTTTCTTAAAGGGTTATTTTGCATAATCGACTTTTTGGAGCTTTCTACCATGTGTTTTGTCCATGCATGTTTGAGTAATCTAGCAATAATCTCTCCTCACAGTTAGCAGTACGATTCTGTCTGATGCTCAGCCCACAAGCCTACGTCATCCATGCTCCCACATGACAGATTTTCTATAAATATATAAAGGCATGATACAAAAGAATACACTACAACTTCACAAACCTGATGCGATGTGCAGTGGTTTCAGCAAAATGCATGCCGATTATGCTGTGATGGCGCTCTGATGGAGGAGCAGGGACTCGTAGCATGTGAATACGTTTTCAGTGAATTTTTTTCAAAACATTTTCAAAACAATAAAAGGTAACATGCTGATCTAAATATGTAATGTGTTAACAATTAATAGACAAGGCAAGGCAAGACAAGTTTATTTGTATAGCACAATTCGTACACAAGGTAATTCAAAGTGCTTTACAGAATAAGAAAGACATTCAAATCACAATACAACTAA